>WAAB01004732.1:37076-68689 GCA_013389865.1 Piaya cayana | reverse complement strand
GCTGCGGGGTGCGGCGCCCCCGCAGGCGGTGCGGGCAGGTGCGGCGGGGGACGCCGCCCCTTGGCGGGGGGGTGTTGGGGAGCGGGTTGGGTGGGAAGGGACCTTGAGGATCATCCAAACCTAATCCGTGGGCAGGGACGCCTCCCGCTGGATCGGGCTGCCCAAAGCCTCATCTAGCCTCGACTTCAACGCCTCCAGGATGGGGCAGCCACGGCTTCTTTGGGCATCCTGCGCCAGTGCTTCCCACCCTCACAGGGAAGAAGTTTTCCTAATGTCTTATCTGTATCTCCCTTCTTTCAGCCAAACCCCCTTTCTCCTTGTCCTGTCCCTGCGCTCCCTGATCAAGAGCCCCTCCCCAGCTTTCCTGCATCCCTTTCGGTAGTGGAAGCTGCTGTAAGGTCTCTCTGGAGCCTTTTCTCTAGGCTGAATGACTCCAGCTCTTCCAGCAGACTTAGTGCTTTACGGTGCCTGCTCGCTGAACGGCTGTTTAGAACCACTTCTGTTTCCTAATGTCTGTCAGTACTGAAGTGATGGGGTACCTAAGGAACCGATTTAACTGGTAGTCCTCGAGTCTCATGGATGAAAAGACTTAATTCTAGTCTGTACAGGTGTTTGAAATAGCTCATGAGGAGCCATAATGTGAATGGCAACAGTATGTGTTAGAACTAAAATGTTAGTGGAATGCAGAATGACATTAAATATACTTGTGGTATTTCAGCAGTGATGAATTTATTTTAATAAAAAACCTATGAATAATGCAAACAAACATAACCTGTACAACGAAAACTATTAAAACCGTTTGAATATCCCTGTCTTGTGCTTGCAAGTAGTGGGACATTCTTTTTGTCGTGATTTGTAAAAGGAATGAAAGATAGATATTTGAATTATCTTGCAATGCTTCATAGTTTTGTACTGTCAAAACTATTAACAACTTTGTTTCAACTGGTAAATATTTAAGTACTGACAGGTAGGCTGTTGGGCAAGGATTAGTGTTTTTCTTAACAGCTTTTTACCATCAAAGCTAGATTTTTTAACCTCTTAAAGTTTTAAAGACTTGTACTGAAACACTTATAAATACTTTTGGAATCCCCAGTCTAATTTATACTTTAGAAATCTTAGTAGTCTTTTTGATAAACTTTAAGTTTGAACAAGAAAATAGGATTTCTTTAGAGCAATATTTATGCCAACTGTGTGTAATATTTAAATAAGCTATATTAGAAGCTGCAGAGACCTATCATTCTAATAGTTAATTTCATAAAAGCTTCTTTTTTAAAAAAAGAAACAACAGAAAAACACCACCACCCAGATTGCAGCAGATCTTCAGACACAATGAAGAGCACAAGAACACACTTTAGAATGCCTTAAGTTTTACCACTGGGAACTCCTTGATTTGGGCTTTATTGTGGAATGCTAGTAGAGCTGGCTTGAGTTTGAACACTTGTAGCACAGCCTCTTTTTTTTTTTTTTTAAGTTCTGTCTTGCTGAATTATTCAGTTTCTGGGTTGTCTGTGCAGTGGACTGTCTGTGCATGTGTGAAATGTCTTTGAATTATACAAGACTGAACAGTGCAGTACAAACGCAGTTGTATGCCTTTCTAGAGTACCTGGGCTTGGTGTGTGACTCTGCTACCCATATCTGCATGGGGCTGATGGGTCCTACAGGAATTAAGTAGGCTTCGTGTAGATAGATGCCCAAGTCCTCTAGAATGAGCTTGAGCCCTCCTAGTTTCAGTGTCCTGGCTTGTGCTAATGTTCAAAGGAGTCAGGCACTGTGTGAGTCACAGTGTGTTAGGAAAGTTCCATGAGTTTGAATGGTACAGTCCCATCTTCTCACTAGTTTTGGGTAGCAGAGACTTGATTGTGTGCTAATAAAACATTGCAGCATTTAAAACACAGTAGCTAAATTTATTGACCTAAATTTCTTTTGCCATGACCTTTTACGGAACATGCAGGTTGATGCATTGTCTTTATCTGCATAATTACGCACCTTAATACTTTTTACTGTGCTAGCCACTATTGAGTAATGGCCAACTTTGTATTGAATTAGATGACTGCTTTAACGACTGCAATTTGTAGCCAGGAAAAGGGTGAAATTGTGGCCATTTGAGATCTATAAATTAAGACTCCTAAAGGTTTCTGGTTTATTTAGACAAAGAATAAAACATTTATTTTTGTATCTAAGATTTTTATGAAGTTGTGCTTGGATAGAAATTGGAATCGGTGAAGATAACATTATTTTGTTGATTCTAACTACTTTTAGTAAGTTTTATTAATCTGATTCTTTGTGTTGTCATTTGTTTACACTGCATTAAATAACATACAAGAATAGTATCAATTGTAATCAATTAACTATTTTTCTTTCCAGGAATCAAATCTTTCAAAGCTGTTAAAATGCCTAGAGATGTTGATAGGAAACTATATGCATTTCTTCCCTCTACCTCCAAAGGCTGGATAAGCTTTGGTGGTGCCAGCATACTCTTAAATCCAGTTAGGCCTCTCAGAAGGCACAGATAAAAATCGAGGGAATTGAACCATCCATGTAATATGCGGTTGAGCAGATATTCTGGTATGACTTCTTGGAGGGCTTGTAAGCTTGCCAGAAACAGAACTGAACTGATGTGAGTAAAATTCAGCATAGCCTAGCGTTCGTCTAGGCAGTTTCTCAGTGTGCCTGTCGTAGCTGCTGTTGTTGCCATCCAGTGTTCTTTAGATTGTAAGAATTAGTAGACTGCATGTTGCCATTTAATTTTCAGGAATGAAGTAGAAGTTATTGTTTTCTCAACTAATATTGAGTTATCAACATCTAATGAGTTTACTACAATAAAAATAAATAATTCTTTATTGGTGCTTGTCAACTCTGATAACTGCTGAAATAAATATAAGTTGGTGAACAAACCTTTACAAATACTTCCCACCCAAATATCCCAAAACTTCAAAGTTTTTATAAAAATCTCTTGCACAGTTACTAATGCCAATTCATTAGATAAAAGGTTATAGAAACTAAGAGTGATTGCATTTCCAAAGATGCAAAATTCCATAAGCCTTTCATAATTTCCCTACTACAAATGGCTTTATAAGCAAGAGATCTAGTGAAAGCCAGCTTCCTAGGGGCACATCTGGAGATCTGGATAATTTGCTATCTAAAAAGGGTTACATTGCAGCCTTTTTATCTGCAGGTATGGGTTTGTACTCTGGCTGCCTGTTTTCCTGAAAACTCTAGAAACGCATGATTATCTAGTTTACTGTTGGATTTTGCTGGATTGTATTTGCATGCATGTGGAAGGCACATCTGTGAATCTTCATTGCTCCAGCTCTATACCTGCTTCGTATTTGATTTGGTTGCATGTGCCTAGTTCTCTTAGGAACAGAAACTAAAATGATGCTGATTTGATGTAAGGAAAAAAACCTTTCACTGTCAGCAGGTCCCACCATTGGAAAAGGATGCTCAGAGGGGCTGTCAGAACTATCTGTGGAGGTTTCAAAGACTTATCTGGCCAAGACAAAGAGTACCCTGCTTGTTACTCATTGTTGAGCCTTCTTTGAAAAAGAGGCTGGACTTGGTGCCCCCTTGAGGTCCCTTTCAAGGGGAATGAGTATTCTTCTAAGAAGGAAGGCAAGTAGGAACTTTGTTTCGTGGTAACTTCTCATTTTGAAGAAGTGAAATTTTTTTTTTTACTGCACAGGCATAGTCAAGCATTGTTACTTGGCAAACTGGGAGTCTGTTTCTGACTGGTTAGAGACTGTCCAGTTTGTTGTAATAATTTGTTTTTAGACTAGTATTAAAATACTACAGTACTGATGGGAGGGAAGAGTTGAATTTGTGATCTTTGTGGCGAAGCTGAACATAGATGGATGTTATAATATGTGATTACAGATGTTGTAGAAATGAGGTGAACCTTTAGTGTTGCATGAAAGTCCAGTTTACTCTGTCATTTGGGGGGTGTATTCTAAATGAACAGTAAATGCAGTGATAGGTTGATGGGTAAAATGCCTGAGCAAGGGTTTAATGACTTTTTTTGAACACTTTGGGACAATAGTTCATTTATTTTACTGTTAACTTGCCATGATTCTGTTCATGAAAAGGTACTCTATGAAAACTTGATGGATTATCAGTTTTTTGGAAGCTATAATTAGAAGTAGTTTAAGATAAATTTGTCCTTTAGGTAGGCAACATGATAAAAGGATCAAGACTCTTGAGCTACAGTAAACTGGACTTAATTTCAATATAATTCTTTCATGTTTAATTTGCTGGTTAAGAATGGGATGTGGACCAACAAAACTGAGTTTAGTGATGCACGGAAACAAAGTGCAAGCTGACGCTTGAAGAATGTCTAAAACTGAAGAATGTGAATAATAAAGAGTATAGCAATCAGGGAGTAAAACTAAGGGCTTGAGGGAATAGGTGTAGAAAGTTGAAATTCTGTAGCCGTTATGATGGGTTGCAGAGAATGTTAGACGAATAACTTAGTCTTACTCTCAAACAGATTGTTAAAGACCAGCTGAATAACCTTGCTTATGATAGAGAAATATGCATATTTTTGGGTTGAAGACCAAAAACTTGAAAACTGGAGAATGGGTAACTTGTATTCAGGTTTCTTTCTTAGTTGATTTGTTTTGTTTCTCTTTCAGATTAGACATTAAGAGAATTTTCTTCACTGAAAGGGTGGCACTGGCACAGCTGCCTAGGGAGATGGTTGAGTCACCATCCCTGGAAGTATTTAAGAGACAGGTAGATAAAGTACTTAGAGATACGGTTTAGTAGTGGACAGGTACGATTGGGCTTGGTGATCTTAAAGGTCTTTTCCAGCCTACTGATTTCTTTCTTGTGGATTAATGATTTCATTTCAGAAAAATTACTAGTTAATAATTCTTGAGATGTGAGTTTGTTACATACTATACCACCTGTGCAGAAGAATTTTTTTGAGGGGAAGGTAGACGTGCTTCAAGAAATGTCTGTGTCACCTTCCTCAGTAGCACCAGTATATCAGTTAAAGGACAGAGATGGAGGAACTGTTTCCAGTGGACCCTAACATATTGAACCCCATTTCCTTCTGGCTGGATCTGAGCATGAGGATTGTCAGCTCCATTACCTGCAGTGGACCATGGGGTTGGTGCATGTAACCTGCCGTCACAGAGGGTCTGATCATAAAGCTTGTACTGGAAACTGTACAAATTGCCTTTGACTTCACTTTTAAAAGAGGCTTTTACATCTTAATTGTATTACTTGATTGATAGAATGCTAGACTAGTTACTATGATTTATTCCGTTCTGTACAGGTTCCTGTTCCACACCCACCCCAATGGTATCAAAATGTCTTCCAGACTTCTTACCAATAAAAAATACTAGAAAACAAGACTAGCATCTGTCAAATGGGGCTCCCTCTCCATTTCTCTCTACACATCTTTCCTTTGGGAGGAGAAGAGGAGAATAGCATGTGAGTTGTTTGAATTTTAAAGAGCCTTAATTTTATGTTTTGTACCTAAAGTTTGTTACTTCTTGAGTGATGTCATACAGAGTAGAAAAAGATTGCTTTTTATTTTTTGCTTTTTGGTGAGGCTTACCTTTTGGTATCAGTCTTGTGTGGGAGGGCTTTTTGCAGCTGTTTACAGGGAAGTATTACCTTTTCATGGCAAGTATTTCATGTTGACGGTGATCTTGCCTATTTCTAAGAAGTGTGGCTTTCCAAGACATTAACGACCATGAAGGCTGAAGTATTGTTTGGGGATTTTCTTTATTTTTTAATTCTTATTAGAACTTGTTCTGAATGGAATAATTTTTTGTAGTGCAGAGTGGCTCTGTTGCATTCTGTGCCCGTTCAGGTTTCTTAAATCTCAGTCTAAATTGCATTTTACTGTAATACAGGGAGGAGGTGATAAAGGCATGTGCTTCTGGAGTGAAGCCCATTGAGATACCTTGTGATATACTGGGAGCTGAAGATGATGCATCCATAGCTAAGCTACTCATGTAAAAGCCTGGCTGTTGGGGAAGTGCTAGACCCATTTTGTTGTTGTGCTCTTGACAGATGGGCAAGCATGCTGCACAACAACTCTTCCAATAGGTGACCTGCAGCAGATAATCTGTCTTTCTATAATTTTCTTTAGTTGTCGTCATCTTCACTATGGTGATCTCCAGCTATTGATGTTTGCTGAAGGGAGCAGGGAAGGATATCAATCCAAATTCTAGAGAAGGAAGAGGTGGTAGACCTATACATACTCCTTCAGAGAAGGAGACATAGAAGCACACAGTTATTAAAAAAATTGTCCCAGTTCAGCCTATTTAGTAATCAATGCCATACACTAATTAAATTTTATTTCTACTGCAGTAATACTGTAGTAGGTGTTTTGTGCCTATGTCCATATCAGCTTACAGCAGCAGAAGGTTCTGCAGGAAATTCAGATTTTATTATTAATCCTATTTTAAGCATGTCCATACATGACAGCAAAGCACATTATCAAAGAGGATTCTCATCTTGACAATAACATTCAAGGCGAAAACTTTGAATACTTTTCAAAATGAGGTGATAGTAATTTTCTGAATAGAACTTTAGTAAAGTTCTGGTGTTAATATTATCTTGCAAAAAATCTACAAAACACAGTACAGTTGCCATACATACACAAAGAAATGTGAAAGGGAAAAACTGGAATTTTGTTTAGATGGGAGAGGAGAAATGTGAAAGCTTTTCCCCATTTCCCCCCCCCAAAAAAATCAGAATCTTTCATTTAAGAGGAAGCGGGTGATGAGCTGTGAAACAAACCCAGGCTTTGGGCTTAAGGGTTCTGGATTTTTGTATTGAAGTACATTTTTCAGACTTCAGTTTTTATTTTAATACTGTTAAATGTATACTGTTAGGTGCCTGTGTTCAAGTATTCCATCACTTTTTTTATTTTTCAGGAAAAGTGCAAGATGTTTCAAATTCCTGTTCAAAATCTTGATAATATCAGGAAGGCTCGAAAAAAGGTGAAAGGCATTCTTGTGGATCTTGGGCTTGACAGCTGCAGGGAGTTGTTGAAGGTAAAGCATTTGAAATAATGTAAACCAGTCTGAAATGTAAACCCTTGAAATGTAAACCCTTGAAAAGTATTTAACTTTATAGTGTATATATAATACTTCACCACCACAGATCTTTATAGTGTGGTCTTTACTTGAAGGATTACTCATGACCGACTGTTCCTCTGTCAGGGTGGAATTTAGTGTACTACTAGGTAATGTTGGAAGAAGTTCTGTTTCTCCATGAAGTTTGTTATTGATGGTACTGTGTGTTCTCTGCTAGTAACATTTCAGTGAAAGGAAACGGTACAACTTTAGGAAACCACCACAGACTAATGAAAGGTTGTGTGCTACACAGCAACTTTTTGGTGATTCTTTTAAAATCACAAGCAGATGAGTACTTGAATCAACTCAGAGTTATCCTGTCTCATATCACAGGCAAGCCTCTGAAGGATAAACAGATAGTATTTTTGAAAATGGAGAAGCAATTAGGCTCACTGATCTTGTTGCAACTTTTAAACTTTGTGTCCAGGGGAAAATACCCAACATGTCTTATAGATTCCTAGTTCAATTCTGCATCTTAAAGTATGTGCAAGTGTAATGGGGCATTTGAGATGAACGTAGTACCATTGTTGCCACTTTCTGGAGAAAGTCTTGTGCAACAAGCAGGAAGAATTTACACCACCAGATTGGCAAGCCTGACACCAGGACAAGTGCAAACACAGTATTGTAACTCAATGACTAAACAGTAGAGAATTTCAGCAGGCTGGTACACAGGCTTTTTTCACTGTTCACTATGTTTATGACTTTGCATTGACCATGGTCAAGAGTTTGAGTTAATTCTGTGCGATGGTACTGAACTAAGTTAACTGTCTGTAGGCATGCTGTTGTCATTTGTGCTGTTTTTTCTGAAACTGTAGAAGTAAACAATTGGAGAAGAAAATCCTTAAGATCTACATGTGTAACTAATTTTGGAACATTCTTAGTTATTGCAGTTGAACAATGTTTGTATCTAAATGTTGTATGAGCTCAGGGCTGTTAGCATTCTTCTGTTTTCTTACTGTTTTTAATGTTGTATATTTTTGTAACTAAATATCTAAGCCAGCAGCTGTTCTGACACTTGAGCATAGGAATGTTTTGTTGATACTAGTATTTTTGTTCTGGAGTTGATTGCAGTCTAATTTTTTGGTTGCGGTGTGGGGTTTAATGGTGAATGAGAAAGGTGTTTTGTGTTTGGCTGGTTTTTTGAGGATGGTGTGTGGTTGGTTGTTTTTGTTTCACTCTTAATAAATGGTGGTGGTGGTGGGTGAACCAGTGAACATTTCCCTTCTGGAAAAAGCTCTGTGAAATGTGGATCAAAAAGTACCATGTTTTTTGCAAATCATTCTACTTCAACCAAGTTAATAGCTTCAGCTTAATTATTCCAGGTGATCTGGGGATGTTTTTAGTATAATTTTAGCAGCAAGAAGAATGGTTTTTAGAACTTCATTTGTACTCTTATCATATGGAG
Organism: Piaya cayana; assembly: GCA_013389865.1. Classification (NCBI taxonomy): domain Eukaryota; kingdom Metazoa; phylum Chordata; class Aves; order Cuculiformes; family Coccyzidae; genus Piaya; species Piaya cayana. The sequence goes on along the minus strand of WAAB01004732.1, from coordinate 60,193 downwards.
ATGCAGTTCCTTTTTTTGGTAGAATAGGGTGTGTTGTGTCTTAATAGGTAAGTAGCAGCTTTTTTTAATCTTCAGATATTAAGATTGATTTCTGGACATTGTCCTTGCAAGGAGGCTGGACAATTTAGGAAATGGTATGAAATGATATGATAGAAACTTGACCTGCCATGTGGTCTTAAAATCAGTGTTATATTTCAGCTCTTTCAAAACATTGTAGGTTAGGATTTTAAAAATAGTTCTAATAAGGCATGGTAATGGACAGTAGTTGGGGAGGGTGAAGAAATTTCATGTATTGCTACTATCTATGTAAGCTTGGAGATAACTGGATTATTTCTTAGGCTAAAAGTTCTTTATTGATCTCTGCTAGGAAAAAAACATGAGCCCTTTTGTATTAGATTATTAATTTGATTCCCAAAGTAGTACTTTTAAGTACACTATAATATCAGAGGCTTTCCTTAAGTAAACTATTTCAGCTTCTTAACTCTTCATTTAAACTGGTTTATATTTTTGTTCTGGAAAACAGTGATGGCCTTACTTAAGAAGGGAAAACAGTTCTTAGTCTTAAAATGCTTTTCTCTCAAACTTAGATATACTCACTATGCATCAGGATATATCAGGCTTCTTGGAGGGTTTTTATTTCCTTGTTACCTTTCCCTTCTCCCATTTTCTGCCCTTCCTCAAACTGAGAAATGAGGGAAGGGCATAACAAGTTAGCCTATCAACGCTTGCTTCTGGAACATCAGCATGGATTTCTTTTTAAAGCAAGAGTGCAGAGTAGCCATTTGCAGTGCTGACTAATTGTAGTAATAAGAATGGTTATCTATCTTTATCAGTGAGTATGTCTGTGTAGGAGATAGTAGTTTCAGCAAAATTATCTACACTTAACTGTCACATGCTTTTGGTTTGTGGAAATCTGGTGTTCAAGGCTCATGGTGGAGAGTACTCAAACCAAAAGCAGAACGTATTTGGGGTAGAGTATAAATGTCAAAACTGTATGTAATTCACTCCTGTGTGTTTGACAGGAGAATTGTTAATATTACCTTATCAAACATATGTAAGAAAACCATTTGTGTTCTCCAAGGCTGTGGAATTTCTCTTGTTTCATGCAGCTGCTGTCCCAGAATTCATGAGATTGTTAACCTGGTGTGCAAGCCAGTAACAGAGTCAAGGTACTGAGTTTTATTCAGTTTGTGCAAAGTGTGTTGCTAGTTGAATAATCTCCCGAAACTAGCACACCTCAAGAAAATTTCACACTGTTTATCCTACTCTTCATTTACATATCTCATCAGACTTATGCTTATTGGTTATTTGTCTTTTTAATTAATAATCTGTGTTTTACTGGCTGGTGCAATCCTCGCTTGTGATGTGAATTAACTGTGCATGCCCTCTAGTGTGCAAGTTTTGGGTAGGAGGGTTTCTTTGGCCAGTGTTCTGTGAGGGTGTGGTCACTTCTATGACCTTTGTCCTGATTTCTTCAATAATTACGCTGAATTTGTGTTGGCTGGCAAACCTTCAGCTTGGGAACTTGCTGAGGTAGTAGTCCTTTTTGTTTAGACAGGTGTATTGATTTAAAGCCTTCCATGTTCTTTTCCATACTCAAAGGACGCTTGATTACTTTCTACAGATCATTAACAGATGCTAACCTATCTTAGAGAGAATGAGGCTTTACATTGGGCTCTTATAGCAGCAGTAACTGATGCATATTTTCAGTTGTGTTTTTACATTTGATTCTCTTATATCAATTCCCCCTTTTAAGACTGTGCTGTAGAGCAATCTCATTGACAGGCAAGTCTTATTTTTATTCTGTGACTGTAAGACTTATTCCTGTACAACTAATATTAAAGAGCAAGAAATTAGACCAATAATTACATCTGTAAAACACCCAGACATAATGCAAGCAATCGTAGTAAGTATTGCTAGTACTTTAAAGTTTTGTAATAAACGATGTAACTATACTATTAAGGGGAAAATCCTAATCCATGCAAAATTGTTTACCGTAATGTTTCTGTTGGTTTTATATTTCAGTTTGGTTTTGCCACTTGTTGAATGGTATCGCCACTTGTTGAATGGTATCTCGGTTTTTTTTTTTCTCTCACTCTTCTGTTGTATTTGGAATGTGTACAATGAATCATGGCTGGAGATCATGTACTGGAGTACGTAATGGCAGTGGGGTTTGTTGATTCAAATATATTTTTAAAGGAAATAGAATGCATGGTAAAGAGATCAAATACTTTCTGAATATTCCTTCCTTATTGCTGACAGCAAGACAATTTTGGATTAATGTATGGAAAATCATATAGAATCATTAAGGTTGGGAAAGACGTCTTATAATCATCAGGTCCAACCATCAGCCCAACACCACCACGCCTACTAAACTATGTCCTTAAGCGTCATATTTATACATCTTTTAAATATCTCCAGGGATGGAGACTCCAACACTTCCCTGGGCAGCCTGTTCCAGTGCTTGACCACTCTTTCGGTAAATACATTTTTTCTGATATCCAACCTAAACCTCCCCTGGTGCAACTTGAGGCCGTTCACTTCTTACTTGGGAGAAGAGAGTAGTGCCCAGCTTGCTACAACCTCCTTTCTAGTACATCAAAAGGACTTTCTTCTCTTGCTGGTGGTTATCCTAGCCCTTATTAAGGCTAATAGTAAAACTTCTATCTGTTTCGGTTGACTCTCTTGGCGTAATTTGGCAATTTGTCATTTAAGGATCTGATTCATCCTTTCTGCACTACCACTGAGGCACCCAAGGGGTATTTAATTCCTGCTTAATCTGTAAGAGTTTAGATACCTCTTTTAGCCCTTTTGCAACAAAATGAGGTCCATTATCTGATGACAATCCTGGTATTTGAAATCAAGGAGTTCTTTCAATGATTTTGTGATGACTTCTCTGGCTTGGTTGGTGTGGCATGGAAAAGCTTCTAGCCAGCCTGAGAAAGATAACTACAAAACCAATAAGATACTTATGTTGCAATTTGACAGCTCTGAGAAATCCATTTGTCAGTGCTTACCTGGGGTAATTCCTATAATTTAATTTCCAGGGGGAGGTTTCCCTTGAATATTTTTGGTTATTTCTACAACACAGAAGGCATTTTATAGTAATGGTATCAGCTAGAGTTGGCATCTTTGGTTCTATAGTGTACTATTTGATGCTATAATCATAGCATCTGCTCCTGTATGAATGTGTGTGCAAATTGTTAATATTGTGGCACAACCACATCTATTTTCTCTGCAGGGATTAATGCCCTTTTGGTGGGCTTTGCTGTAAATTATGGCCATTTGCTTTGTTCCAGTACTGCTTGCAATAGGTCCAAAATCTTTGTCCCATATGTAATAGGTGTTCCTTGAGAACTCAGTAGTCCTCTTTCTTTCCAAATAGCTATCAATTCTGCTTTTTTGTTGAGGCCAATGTTGAACTTCAGTTTCTTTGTCAACAGTCAGTACCACACGCCCAGCTTTCCTTTCTCCTTTGTGTATAAAGCTGCTGGATATACTACCCTTTTCTTGGAATACTAGTACAAGTAATACGACAGAAGAGCCTCAACAAGGTGGAGGAGGGGTGAATGAAAGGAAGGAAATAAAAATAATGGGTATTTTAAGTTATTTATTATGTAACTGACTGTTAATGAATACTAGGAGCACTCTCTGAGAAAACAGATGAACCCAAGCATACCCAGAAAGAATGAACAATACTAAACAAGGCCTCAGTGTGGCCACCAACACTACAATTTGTTCTTCAACTCAAGTGAACCTTCCCAATAGCTTTTCTGTAATCTCTAATAGGGGTGTTAGCTCATACTGAACAATGTAGTCTATTTGCTCACCTTAGGACAATGGAAAACAATCCCGATGTGAGTATCATGCATTCAAGCCTTTGACAGTTTAAAGTACTGATGCTACAGATTCATTCAGTTCCATTTTGTACAAATTCTGACTGAAAGGACTTGAAGCCGTGTGTCTAGGTGAGGAGGGGGTGTCACTGTCTCTGTTAGTGACCAGCTGGAGTGCACAGACCCTCACCTGGGGATGGATGAGGAGCCATCTGTGAGCCTCTGGGTTAGGATTAAAGGGAGGGTAGGGGCACATGACATGATGATAGAGGGTCTCCTGTGGCTACCAGACCAGGAAGCGCAAACAGACGAGGCCTTCTGTAGACAGATAGGGGCAGTCTTGTGTTCACAAGCCCTGGTCCTCAAGGGGGATTTCAATCACCGTGATACCAGTTGGAGGGACAACAGAGCAGGGCATAAGTAAGCCAGATGTTTCCTGGAATGCATTGATGACAATTTCCTTCAAGTGACAGGAGAGCCAATGAGGAGGGGTGCTATACTGGACATTGCTCTCACCAGTAAGGAAGGGCTGGTGGGGAATGTGAAGCTCAAGGGAAGCCTTGGCTGCAATGACCATGAAATAGTGGAGTCCAAGGGCATTAGGGCAGTGAGGCAGGCATGCAGCAAACTCATTAACCTGGAGTCCACGAGAGCAGGCCTTGGCCTCTTCAGGAATCCCCTCAATAGGGTACCATGGGATAAAGACATGAAGGGCAGAGACTGGGCAAGAAAGTTCTTTATCAGGGTGTGTAGAGGAGGATGAGTGGTAACATTTTTAAGTGGAAAGAGGGGAGATTTAGATTAGATATTAGGAAGAAATTTTTCTGCTGCTAGGATTGGGAGGTGCTGTTTCAGGTTATCCAGAGAAGTTGTGGATGACCCATCCCTATAGGTGTTGAAGGCCCAGTTGGATGAAGTTTTGAGCCACCTAATTGAATGGGTGTCCCTGCCCGCAGCAGGGGAGTTGGAACTGGATGATCTTTGAGATCCCTTCCAACCCAAACAATTCTATGCATCTATGATTCCAGTTTTGATTTTGGAACTGCAGTTCTGCAAATTTCTTCTTTTTCATTCTGAGTCCAGTGCTTGTTGGACTTTTGAGATATCATATCACAAACACAGAACTTGTTCTTGGGTTATTTGTGCTGTTCTCTTTGATACTTGGTACCCAGGCAAAGCTAAAAAGTTTGTTATGTCAGTGGTAGTTTATGCAGTCATCTCTCCAATCAGTCCCTATAAGAATGACATCTATGTATTGTAGCAATGTAATGTTTTGATTACCTTGCCATTGTTCCAGTTCTTTTGCCAGTACATTACTAAATAACATAGGGCTATTCTTGAATATCTGTGGCAGCACCATCCAGCATAAGTGCTTTCCTCCCCATCATCGGCCTGCGTCTCTCAGAGGCAAATAGTGTCTGGTAATGTTAATTTACTGTGATGCAGAAGGCGGCATCTTTCAGATCTAGTATAGTAAAACACTTAAGTCTCTGGAATTGTAGTTAACAGTGTGTAAAGTTAAACAGAATGGAATGAGCAGCTTGCCTGTAGGCACTGGACCAGCCTATGTTCTTGAGGTTTAAGTTTCTTTATAGGCAGAATGGGAGTGTTGTATTCAGATTAGTGTTCTTACAAAATTCCAAACTTTAAGTATTGATTAGGGCTTCCAGCGCCTTTATGACTTTCCAGTTTATTGGATATTGTTTCTTTCTTTTGGTTTGACTCCTGAATTCAATTATATATTTAGCAGACTTGCATTTTGTGCTCTTCTCATTTCCCTGTAGCCCATATAAGGGGAATTACAGCATCTAATGCTTCATTAGGAATATTTTTTTTTTATCTTTAATGGCTGCAATCTCGAGAATCCCCTATGAGGCATGGTTCTGCTTTCCATGCTTTCTCTGGAAGAATGCGTAACTGAACTGCATTTTCAATAAAGGTTATTTGTGTGTTAAGTACAAAACAAGGCTCCTCCAAGCAGTGGCAATGTGCATTTCAGCATATAAAGACATTAATGTGTTAATTTAGTGTCACCAGTTGTACACTTTTAGCTTTAAAGAAAGGTCTGATCATTTGCTTTCCCATTGTCCCAACGATAGGAATGTTAAATTTACTTAAAGGTCCTTTACAACTAGTTATAACAGAATGTGTGGGTCTACAATCTATTTAAAAAATCAATAGTTTCATTCCCCAGCTTTACTGGAACTAGAGGATTGGCTGGGGATGTTTCAATAATGTCCCTGGTCCTCTTCAATCTAGATCTGTTTCTGCTAGCAAGTTGACTGTCTCCTTGGTCTATTCTTGATGCTTATACAGTGACGGCAGCTTTTTTTCCAGTGTCCCTCATGCTTGCGGTAGGCACATTGGTTTGCTCGCAAAGGGAATTTCTGTTGTGTTTGTCCATGACCTCTGACACTTCCCTTGTCTCTACCTCTCCCTTGGTCATCTCTTAAAGCTGCTAATAGTGACGCTTGTAATTTTGCTGGTTTTCTTTTCCCCACTCTTATTCTAACCTTCATCTGTGGATATTAACTGGGAGATCGACGTTCAGTCTTCACCATCCACTTTGTTATTTCTTTCTAATATCCACCACAGACCAGCCAGTGAACAACATGTTAAATAATTTCTTATTACTTGCACTTTGTGGATAATTTCTCTCTAATAGCTGAGCTGGTTCTGAGTGAGAAAAGCAAATATATGTATAATTCATGTAAGTTACCCCATTCTTACAAATCAGAGTTAATTGTAATATTGTATTCTATTTCAAAGATCCATCTTCACACCATTTTTCTCCATCTAATTGGTATTGTGACCAGCATTGATTACAATACCATATTCAATTTGACTTGGGGCATCCCCTCCAATTTTTTTCCAGTCCTTGAGTATGCACCCAAGAGGTGACTAAGGAAGAATTTGCTGTGAAGTAGCAGCACCCATTACAGAACCAGAATCGGAACATGGGATTACTTTCACTTTTTCTAGCCAGCAGCTTATAAAATTTCCTTCTTTAATCTTACATGTAGAAATGAGATAGATATAAAATAGAGAAACCAGACCAGAACCAGGATTTTGTACATGAGAAGCAGTCCAGAACAAATGGGTTTAAAGTTCCTTCATTAACCTTGTGTGTAGAGAGGAAATAACCAATGTTACAGCCCTACTGTGTATTTTTTTTCCTGATGTGTCTTAGGTAGTATTTGTCTGAATATTTCCCAAGAGGTCCAGCTATCCTCCCTTCTTTACCCCCACAGTACCTCTATAGTGTTGGACCATTGAGCTGGTCACTGCTCAGCTGCAGGGGAAGAGCTGATGGAGCACCCAGTCAAACAGGTTGGGACATGCTCTGGAGTCCAGTCAAGCCTATTCTCCTTGTTGGGTATGGCAAGATGAATCTGGACAAGGGTGTCGTGAGGTCTCATCTGAGTTGCCAAAATCTTGTCCCAGAACTCAATGAGATCCTTTGCTGGTGTGAAATGGACAACACAAAGATTCTTTCTAAGGTGTTTGGCTGAAGGGCAAATAGATGACTTGTTCAGTGCCTGAATGTTTATAATAATGGAAGGGGGTTGTTTATTCTTGCTCTGAGCTCTTCAAGATTCTCCTTGAGAAACTTGAAGCTAGAGAGTTTATTGCAAACTTGGCTAAATTTTTCTAAATTCTTAAATTATTAACTTAAATTATCACTGACTATAGTCTACAATACACAAAGGGATGCTCACATTTGCATGGTGTGAATAGGAACCTAGTGTAGGCAGAGCCCTGTAGACAGGACTTTGTATTTACTTGAGTGCTAGCTGCTTTGTTTCTTTATTGTTGCTCAGTATAGCTTGTGTTACTTGTAAATTTTGCGTAAATATTGCATTGTTTTTTTAACCACAAATTATTAGATTTATGAATTGCACAGCCAGTGCTTCATCTGTAATGCTGTAGTGTGCTGTTGAAGCTAGCCTAAGGTCATAAGAAATGCCTAGCAAACAGGAATCTAGCTTTTTTGGAGGTTTTTTTTTTAATTAAACTTTTTGCATATGTGTGGACCTCAGAAAATTGCACGGGACCTGAAGATTTTTGAGTAGTAGCTGGCTTTATCTTGAGGAACACAAGCTGCCCTGATGGAATTGATTGGAAGAATACTGTTGAAAGTTGTCTAACTCAACATGGTTGTTACAGACATAATACTGTTGTTTTTACAGCTTGAGAAAAAAATCACTAGTGTTCTTTGATATAAGCTTCTGGGAATGTCTAAGCATAGCAGTGCTGTGAAGATTTAGTGCTAAAACATGTTGCAAACTAAACCATAGAGGCAAGTAAATATATTGAAGTAATAGTGAAATACTACAGATTTAAGTGGAGTAAGGTGGAGAAAATATCTTTGTGTTCACTAAGTTGTCTAGAAGCAATGAAATGAAAGTATAAATAAAATTTTGACTCCTGTATTTCTGGTTACTCTGAAGTGTTCAGAATTCCTGCCGTTTTACAAGACGGGCATGTGAACAAGTATTTGATGTAAAATAAATGAAAGAAAGGTCAAGTAATTTCTTTGAACTGAATTTTGAGACCTGTATCTGAATACTGTAAGGAATTGCCATTCATCCTAGGTTTGTGTAGTTTTCCCTTTTTTTTCCTTCTTGCTTTGCATTGAGACTTTTTTTTGTATTCAGAACAGACTGCAAAAGCAAATTATTATTTGTTTTTCGTTTTCTTCTAGAGTCTTAAAAGTTTTGACCCAGGTGAAAAACACTTTTGTAGCACTTCATGGAGCGATGTCTCTCCTTGGGAATCTGTGGGCAAAAGGAAGGTAAGTATATTTGTATTAGAACTACATGGATGTACATGTGGAGCTGCTGAATTTATCACTTTCAGAACTTTTGCAAAAGTTAAAATACACATTTTAGCTTTAACAGGTAAGGAATAAGCCAGGGAATAATCTTTCCTCTGTTCTTCCCTGTGATGCAGCTGGCTATATGTGTTGTTTTCTGTCTTTAAGGATACAACCTTGAACAGATGTCAAACTAATGTTCTGCCTTTTTAGCCTAATCTGATGTGTAAGCCTAACATGCTTTTTTTTTTTTTTATTGGAAGGGTGAAAACATAATTGCATAGGTTTGTGTGGGTCAAGCTGAAATTATCTTTAGCTGCTTGGGATAGGGTTGTAGTGGAAAACATATCCCTGTTACATTTTAGTATGCAAAATGACTTTTAGTTTTATATAGTTGGAATCTTTTGAAGAGCTAGAATGTTCAAGAAGGGCAGGGTTGAGATAAAGAAACCAAATCATTTATATAATTTTGTATTCTATCAAGTTTCTAAGATACTGTGTAGAGCATAGGGGTATATCCAGGAGGAAAGATAGTCTTTTCTTAGTCTTGCTGAAGAGCCATAGGATCTCCTGATTGCTTCCACGAGGAAGGCCTGTCCACAGTGTATAAAGTGTTGAGTCTGGTCTTTTAATCCTGAATCAAAAGGTAATGGTTTAGAATAGCGTGGTGGTGGTTTGTCAGGACTTTATCTGCTTTTACCATCTCTAAAGCAAAAGCTGCCATGTGTAATAGCTGCTTTTCTTTTAACAAAGCCTCAACATACAGGCTGACAGAAACAAAAGCCACTCAGTCTTTGCTACATTTAGTAGAAGGTGATCCCTTCTGCCCTTCAGGACCTTTGTCTGCTCTGTCTCCTAGTTCTCCGTTCCTGAATGTGGGTGCATGCATTTAGGACTAGAGGTTCATCTGTTCACATGAATTTGTGGTTGAGAGTCAAATGTGACTTGATTAGGTCCGTAAAGACAGATTGCATCTAGCCTCTTAGTGCCACTTCATATAAAGCTTACAGTTATCTTCAGTCAAGATTACCTTTAGTTTAGGTGAATGGTATAAGTCCATTTAATGGTTATGATGGTCTCTCTTTTTTCTTTTACCTCTTCCTTTTCCCCCCCCCCCTTCTTTATGCACATGGAAAACTCCTTTTCATCACGTCTTCTGGCTGTAGTCAGCATGTTATCTTGAGCTCTAGCCTTGCTGATTTTGTCTTTTTTTTGCCTTTTCCTCTGCCTTCTGAGTGAAGAGTGAAATTCGGTGTTGGGAAAACTTGTGTTACATTAGCAGGGGATATTTTCCCTTCTTCCCCAGACATGAAACAGGGAAGAGGAGAATGATGACAGAGCAAGTGAAGCTTCCCCTCTAAAACTTAAGATGAGTGGAGTTTTTTTTTCTGCCTTTCTTCCACAGTACTTCAGGAAAAAAAATAAGCCTCTTTAGTGAGAATGGAAAAGAACTAAGAATCACTTTCTAGAGGAGAAATCTTCTTTCATCCCTATAATCTGGAGACACACCAAGCAGAGGCGCCTGATCCATTATGAACAGGGAGAAGTACAGATCCTGATTCTATTTGTCAGTGTGACCAGTAGCATCTGTGTGTGTGTCAAAAAAACAAGATTAGAATCTGGTCTGATGAACTTCACTGTAGAATTTGTAATGTGTTGCTGTGGAACAGATTTGCCAAGCTCTGTCTTTTGGATACTAAGCTAGTCCCCATCCATTTTCTTTGAACAGGCGTCGTTCATTGATACATATAATTCATGTATCTTGACATCATGCTGCCTTGATTTGGGAGAAAAGTTGGTCCTTCAGGATGTTCTATTCCAAAGTTGTTGCCATAAGGGCAAAAGTTGTTAGTGCAACACTGGAAACTCTGTAGGGTGGAGAAGATGTCTAGTTGAGTTAGTGGTTTCTACTGTTCATACTATTTTTAGGGAGATATTAATAATTCTGGAAGAACTTTTGTTTTGGGGGGCTGTCATATCTTTCTGCTTTTCTCTATAAATTGTGGGGAATGTGAGGCTAAACAATGGGATGTGTTAGTGCATTCTGGGGTATGTTTTTTGGAGTGGGACTAGGTGAGTTTTCTTAATCTACTCTAATAACGCTTTTTGGATTCTGTTTGTACAGCTTAGACTTGTGTTGGTCAATCTCCAAGACAGTTTTTCTGAAGTGGCTTAGAATTCTTACTTTTTAACATTTTCTAGAAAATTAAGATGGCTTTAGTAAACTGTAGTAGTACTTGTGAACATAAAAAGCAGCTTAGATGTGTATGCAAGGAGAACATGCTGACAAAATTATTTTTATGGTGTCTGTGTGGAAGAGCTATATTTCTGTGATCGGTTGAAATTGGCCCAATGCCAGTTTCCCAAAGGGCCCGGGACAGAGGCCCCAAGACCCTTCCGTCACTGAGGATCAACATCAGCTTAGTTTAGGTCTTTGGTCTTTCTCGGTCACATCTGTGGTTCTGGTTCTTTAAAGCTGGTTGAGTAGTCTGGGCTGTCATCAGATAGTTGGCATCAGTTTTATTCAGGTCTTCCTCTTCTAGTGACTTATGGCTCTGCAAGGTACAACTTAGAAATATGAATTAGTTTCTTCCCAAGGTTAAACTCCCTTGAGGTACACACTGAATCTCTCCATCCTTCCTCATTATCCACCAAGTATATCCTGGCCCCTGAGTGAAGACAATCCCACAAATGGGTTTGTCCTGATCTGAGGGAGGAGTAATCCAAACAGCTTTACCTAGCATACCTCTCAAGCGAATCACTGGAACTTTGTCTCCATCAACAGTGTGGAGGGATTCTGCTTGGGTGGGGCCAGCTTGATTAACAGAACCTCTAGTATTAACTAGCCAAGTGGCCTTTGCCAAGTGTTGATCCCAATTCTTAAAAGTTCCCGCACCTAATGCTTTCAGAGTGGTTTTCAGCAACCCATTACACCATTCTACCTTCCCAGCAGCTGGTGCATGATAGGGAATGTGATACACCCACTCAATACCATGCTCCCATTTCTCTCTCAATTTCATGATCTCTAGCAATGCATCCTAGTTGTTGTGCTTCAGAGCATTCTGACTGGTGACTATTAGCCCTATTATCCCAGCACCGCAGCATCCAGGTAAGAATTTGTTCACCAGGCTGGTGACCATAATCTTTCCGCAAGTCCCGAAGTTCTGATGGGGTAAATGACCGTGAAGTTTCACTTTCTTGTTTGATCTCTTTTGTGGTTTGTTGACTCTCCCTTTCAGCTGATTGACCTTCATCTAGCGAAGTATTGGGCCCTGTCCCCTCTTTGTCCCCTAAGTTTGTATGTCTTGAAGGTGTCACTATCCATGACTTCCTTTTCACTACGGGAGCAATGGGTACTTCAGGTGGTGTAGCTTGAGTCTCTGTTTGAGCCCTAGTATTTTGAGAATATTCAACTACTGCTCGATAAGCACAAGCCAAACCCCNAAAGAGAGGGGGGAAAAAAGAAAGAAAACCACGAGCCCAAATTCTAGTAGTACTAAAGCAGTTTATATATGTATATTATATACAGAAAAAAAAGAAAAGAGAAACAACAAGTTCTCACTTCCCTCTTATCCAGCAGATCTGTGTTTTGGCCCACTTAAAACGGCAGAGTGGCTGCAGAGAGCTCATCTGCACGCCAGCTCTCCCGGAAGCAGGAACTGCCCACTGATTTCCGAGCTCTCTTTTTATATCTCCGCTTATGTAAAGAAATGAGATGGAATACTTCCTTAGTTATGACCCTAGTTACCAGGAAGGTAAACTAAAACCACTACAATTTTGTACAGAAAACATCAGAGTAGCAGACTCCCGCAAACTTCTGCTGAAACAGAATTTCTTGGGGATTTTGCATTTTTAGTCTCAACCTAAAGTTTTGCCCTTATTTGATAGAATTTGAGGTACAGAACTTTTTTTCTTTTGCTGAAGTCTTGTAATTTTGACCTCTATCAAAAAAGAAAGATGTACAAAGGCATGCAGCATTATTTCCCCTAGACTTAGCAGTATGCAGGTACCAAAGGGGTTTCTTAGTGGTGTACTGCAGTGCTTGTTGGTGTAAGAAACAACCATCACTAATATGAAGTAGTAAATTAATTCAGCACTTGGACCACTTTCTTGTAAAGTGCAGTGTTCTCATTGCACCTAACAGTTGTTTAGATTTGACAGTAAGGAAATACACTATACCATAGTGTAATACACTGTAAGTAATGGAGAGGGAAAGGCTCAAACTGGAAATGAGGTGTGGGGGAAAGTAAAGGGTATATGAGTCCAGTATTTAAAAGCACACGAGCCAATCTTACTTTTAATTTGCTGTGATGCTGTTTACTACCAGCTGAGACCAGACACCCAGAGACTGTAAGTAGAGCATAATTCACTGATATCCCCAGCAGCCTTAGCCAGTCCGTGGCTTTATCTGACCCAGTCTTTTGAATTGGGAGGTTAGATTTTGGTTATCATCAGGAGATTCTTCTAGTACTGCTAGTAGGTGACAACCTTCATGGCTACATGAAATGACAAAAACCCTGCATTAACTTCTGCTGCAGTTCTTCACAACATGACTGACATTTATGTCGGTGATCTAGGTAGGCTGGGTACTGTAGTGGTGGAACAGCATGTTCCATTTGGATGGTGTTTCATAAGGGACAGAAGTCAGTAAGGTGACAAACACACATCTGAGGTGAGACTTCCACTAGATGTTTGAAAGTGCAAACCAGTCACCTGGGATTATTGCTGTGACTGATTGTGTATTTTTTGGCAGGAGCCAGGGTTAACTTCCTAGGATGTTGATAAGAAAAATGGTTGACAGCTCTTTGGAGAGAGTGAATCATAGAATCGCTTGGTTGGAAAAGTCCTTTGAGATCATAGAGTCCAGCTGTACCTGTCCACTAGTAAACCATATCCCTGAGTACTTCGCCTACCTGTCTTTTGAATACCTCCAGGGATGATGCCTCAACCACCTCCCTGGGCAGCCCCTGCCAGTTCCAAATAACTTTTTCAGTGAAAAATATTTCCCCAATGTCTAACCTGAACTTCCCCTGACCTTCTTTGCCACCTGGGCCCATTGCTGGCTCACATCCAGCTGGCTGACAACCAACATCCCCAGGTCCTCCTCTGCCAGGCAGGCTTTCCAGCCACTCTTCCCCAAGCCTGTAGCGCTGCACGGGGTTGTTGTCCCAAGTGCAGGACTTGGCCTTGTTAAAGCTTGTTCCATTCATATGAAAAGTAATACTGTCAAGTGACATGTTACTGAGGAAGCAAGCTACTATTTAGTGGAATGTAGTTAGGTTTATTTTTATACAGTTAAAATATTATTCTGAGAAGCTCTATAATGTGTGCTACAGGAAGTTAATCAAAGAAATCACTGTGGTATGCCGAATATGTTGAGTTAATAGAAAGAGGTCATTGCTGCTTTATCATGAAAGAGAGTTTAAGAACAGGAATGTTCTTAAAAGATTGGTCTTCTGTGGCTTTGCTGGGAGAGGTACTTCTGGAGACCTTTCAGCTATAGACAAGATATTGAAACACCCCCCCCCCTTTTTTTTTCTCCAGTGGTTAGGAGGTGGCCCTGAACTAAATAAAGCCTTAGAAGTGTCATTTTAAAAGGACTGCTGTTCCTAATTGGAATAGCTTCACTTACTATGTATAGTGGCATACAAATTCTTCTTAGTGTTCTGTGATTCCCATCTTTAAAAACAAGCCTCAGAATCTCTACTTGTGAACTGGAGTAGAATTTAACTCAGTTAAGGCTTCTTAGTAAATTGTGGAGAAGCAAAACACACACACAAGTGTTTCTCCCTTTAAATATGTCATCTTTAAGTCTGCTTTTCAAAAACAGATCTCCATGAAACTGAGAAGATAGTGTGTTGTACATCCAGTGATGGCATTTTTGACAGCTGATAGTGCAGACTTACAAACAGATAACAGACTTAGAAACTGCCAGTTCCTAAGTGAATGTTTTTGTTTTGTTTGCAGAGATACAGAACAAAGCCATACTGCTGTAGCTTATGCAAGTTCTCGTCAAAATTACTTACTTCATTCAAGAATCACTTGCACCGTTACCATGAGGATGAAATGGACCAAGAGCTGGTGGTTCCTTGCCCAAAATGTGCATTTGCTTCTGATCCCAAAATAATGGGAAAACATATCCGGATGTTTCATTCATCTAATAAAAGAATACAGAACTATACAGTCAGCATTTTGGATGGCATGAAACAATTCAGGACTGACATCATAAACTTTACATGTCTGAAATGTCACTTTACAGACACGTTGTATTACAATATGAAGAAACATGTGCTGATGAACCATTTTCAGAATTTAGTAAGTACATATTTTGGCCAGAAACATGATGAAAGCAAAGAGGATGCTACTGAGCACTACTGTAAAAAATGTAATGCTTCTGCTAACAGCCAGGACTCTTTAATGTATCATGTCTTGACAGCTGAAACACACAGAGACCTGGAAAACAAACTTCGGTCTGTGATTTCAGAACATATTAAGAAACCAGGACTTGTGAAACAAATGCATATTGCTCCAAAGCTACCCCAAGGTGTGGCAGTGGCTGCTCCATCTGCAGGGACTGCCACTGTTCCAGCAGGTTCTGTCACAGCTCCAGCTTCTGTCCAGCTTCCATTTCCACAGAGTAATCAAAACCAGAGTGTGGCGCAACCAAAAGTAGTTCAAAACACATTTAGGTCATTGACTGTTCCAAGTGCTTCTGGTAGCTTTCCACATACACCTTCTGCTCCACTTGTTACACCATCGCAGGTTACTCTTGTGTCTAGTAATATTCCTATAGGTCAGGATAGTGTTAATATTCAGCCATCACCTTCCCAGCCTATCATTGTTTCCCATGGGCTCCCCCTTAATCAGCCTGTAAGGGCTGGAGCTACTCCTTTTAATCAATCTGTTGGGACTGTAAATGGAACTGTGGCTCCTGCAGTTCTTCCTCTTAATCAGTCTGTCAGGCCTGGGCTTTTTCCTATTAATCAACCCATTGGTACTATAAGTGGTCCGGTTGCAGCTGGAACACTACCTGTTACTCAACCTGTCAACCCTGTAAATCAGTCAGTTGCACCAGGAGTCCTCCCTGTGAATCAACTGGTTGCACCAGGTGTTCTCTCTGTCAACCAGTCACTTGGGAATATGAATAGACCTGTCGGTCCTGGGGTCCTTCCTGTTGCGCAGACAGTTACGGCAGGGGTTCTCCAGCTTAACCAGCCTGTTGCCTCTGTTGTTCCAACCAGATGCCCTGTCAGACCTGGTTTTCTTCAGCTTAATCAACCTGTAGCCCCAGCAGTTATCCCAGTAAATCAGCCAGTTCAACCTGCAGTTTCTCAAAACGCAACTTTTTTACCTGCAGGTTCTATACTTAGGCAGTTGATTCCAACTGGTAAGCAGGTTAATGGGATACCTACCTACACGCTTTCGCCAGTTTCAGTTACTTTGCCTGTGGCTCCTGGCGGTGGAGTAGCAACTGTTGCACCACCACAAGTGCCCATGCAGCTAATGCAGTCTGGGACAGTAACTCAGTTGTCACAGTCACCAGCTAGTGCACCCTCTCCTCCAGTAGTTTTAATGTCTCAGAATATATCATTAGAAGCCCCACCACCTGGTTCTGAAACAGGTCAGGCTATCAGACAGGCTAAGCAGTGGAAGACTTGCCCTGTTTGCAATGAACTCTTCCCATCAAATGTCTACGAAGTGCACATGGAGGTGGCTCACAAACATGGTGCAGTAAAAATAGAGGAAACGCTGGAACCTGACAAACTTGCAGCTTGTGCCCCCTTTCTGAGGTGGATGACAGAAAAGAGAGTCTGCTGTTTCTCCTGTAAATGTTTTCTCTCTGAGGAGGAGCTCATGAAACATCTCTTGATGCATGGCTTAGCTTGCTTGTTTTGCACAGTTACTTTCCATGACTTAAAAAGCCTTGTGGAACACAATAAAACTACACACAATGGCAAAAAGCAGTTACATGCAGATTATAGCAACAGAGGCTTTCAACTAGGTAATGATGCTCAGGGTGACCTTGTATTTCCACACTTTGATTTCAGTACAGTGTTACCAAAAGAAGACATTGGTGAAAGAGAAGTACATTTGGCAGTGCTTGCTGGGCTAAATTCAAGAACACTTGTCCCTGTTTACATCAAAGTGAGGCCTCGGACAGCAGAGGTGAACAACAGGTGCAAAGAAAAAGCATTAACCTGCCCCTTTTGCTTTGGTACATTTGTTAACAAAGAAACCTATGAAACACATTTGAAAGAGCGGCATCATATAATGCCAACTGTACATACAATTTTAAAGACTCCTGCTTTCAAGTGCATCCACTGTTGTGGTGTGTACACTGGAAATATGACTCTAACAGCTATTGCTGTACATTTGCTCCGTTGTAGAAGTGCTCCCAAAGACAGCAACTCAAGTATGAAGATGCAGCTTGAGCGTACTGAGAAGAAAGAGCTACTGCTTCTGAATGGTGAAAAGCATGTTTCTGTGGTATTGAAAAGGAAGCAGTTGGATTCCTGCTTTATTGCAGAAGACCAAAGGAGTAAGGAACAGCAGCCTCTGAGCTTAAGTAGTGGCATAGCTCTATCTCCAGAAAAAGAAGTGAATTCAGGAGTAGTGCCTTTCAAGCGACAAAAGGTTAATACTAGGACTGAGATGAGGAGGCTTCCTTCTAGTGAGGATCTTTGCATTTTAGCGGTAGATCCTAAGCAGTATGATCACAATTCATATGAAGCTCAAAAACAGTTTTTGACAGACTACTTTCACAAGAGGCCATATCCTTCTAAAAAAGAAGTGGAATTGCTTTCCTTGTATGTATATGCGTGGAAAATTGATGTTGCATCATTCTTTGGAAAAAGGAGGAATTTATGCTTAAAGGCGATCAATAATCACAAACCATCTGTGCTGCTGGGTTTCAGTATGTCTGAACTAAAAAATGTCAAGCACAGTTTGACTATAAAAGATGAACCATTAGATACGTAAATGAGCTTTTTTATAACAGCTAAAAGCAACCTGCAATTGTATACATACGAATTTAGCAGTTTATTGTGTTACTTGTTTTAACTTTCAGACTGGCCTGTTTAAGGGTGCAATAGTTCCGAAAGTCTTCTTCAGTTGTGACTGTTATTGTGAAAGGCACGTGTAGTTGTGTATTTGAAAAAGCTAAAACCTTCAGAGTTAAACATTTGGAATTTGTTTTAGGTTTTTACTTTTGCTGAAGTAGTATTTTTTTTGATTGGTTGGTTTTTGTTCTGTTTTCCTTTCTTCCCCTCCATGCTCCCGTTACACTTTTTATACCACCATGTAATACCTTTGTCCTTTTAAAAAAATAATTATTTTTCTGCAATGTTGGCATCTTTTCTAAACAATAAAATGTATAATGTTGGTTAAAATACTGAGGTAAACTAAGTGAAAATAATCTATTTGATTGTGGGTTTAAGTCCTAATCATCTTAGCCTGTTTTGTTTTTATCTACTGAAGAACTGATTTTAGCCTTTGCATCCATCACCCCTCCAAATTCCCTGTGTACTGGTAGCAATAAAATACATGGCAATCTTTTCCCCTCAGTCAAAATACACATGCCGGTTCAGTCTGGTGACTTGTGGTATCTAGTATTAACATGGTGGGTACTGAGGGGCTTTGGGGTGCCTATCAAAGTGTTACAATGAACTGACTTGAAATGATTGTGTTATCTGTTAAATAGATCTTGCAAACCAGAAGTGGGTTTACTCTTTTTGTTGATGTTGAAGCCTGGTTTTTTTGGGTTTTTTTTAATGCTTGTTCAAAGCTTGGTAGCAGCATTTGGTTTCTTTTTCAAAAAGCAAAACTGCTTTGGAGTCGCTTTGATAAGCAAAGTGTAGGACTTCTGTGCCTATCGTTTATCTGTGAAGCCCTATCCAGAACCCACCAAAATTTGATGAAAAACCTAATATCTGTTTTAAATTGCTGTTGCATTAGTTTCGAAGGGACCTTAATCCAATTCCATTCCACTGATATTGTCAGGGACAACTTTGACTGGATTAGATTGCTCAGAGCCCCATCTAACCTAGCCTCAAACTCCTCCAGGGATGGGGCATCCACAACTCTTCTGGGCAACCTGTACCAGTGCCTCAGCACCCTCACAGGAAAAAGATTCCTCCTAATACCTAGTTTAAATCTCCCCTCTTTTAGCCTAAAACCATTACTGCTCATCCTATCCTTGTACTTCCTGATAAAGAACCCCTCCCCAGCTTCCCTTTAGGTCTGGTTTCAGTATTGGAGGTCTGCTGAAAGGCCTCCCCAGAGCCTTCTGTAGGCTAAACAAGCCCAACTATTAACCTGTTCTTTTGTTGGAGGTGCTTCAGCCCTCTGGTCATCTTTGTGGCCCTCTGGATGCATTCTAACAGATCCATGTCCTTCCTGTGCTGAGGACTCTGGAACTGAACAAAGTACTCCAGGTAAGGACTCATAAGAGCAGGTTCGAGGGGCAGAATCACATCCCTCAACTAGCTGGTCACCTTTTGATACAGCTCAGGATGCGGTTGGCTTTCTGGGTGGCAAGCACACCTTGTCAGCTCATGTTGACCTCATTAGCCAGTACCCCAAGTCTTCTGGGCTACTCTCAATCTGTTTCCGCCCAGCCTGGAATTGTGCTTGAGATTCCCCAATCCAGATGCTGGACCTTGTGCTTGGCCTTGTTGAACTTGACAAAGTTAGCACAGCCCCACCTCTCAAGCCTGTCCAAGTCCCTCTGGATGGCATCCCTTCCATCCAGCATGTCAGCTGTGCCACACAGCTTGGTGTGATGGGCAAACTTTCTGAGGGTACCCTCAATCTCACTGTCCATGTCTGTGACAAAGATGTTAAAACAACACTGGTCCCAGTACCAACTCCTGTGGAATGCCACTTGTTAGCAACGTCCCCTTGGATGTTGTGACATCAACCATAACTCTTTGAGCACGGTCAACTCCTTATCCACTGAGTGGTTCACCTGTCAAATCCTTATCTCTCCGATATATTGACCAGAATGTCATGCTGGATGGTGTCAGGTGTTCTGCACAAGTCCAGGTGGATGACGTCAATTACCTTATCCACCAATGCTCTAAATTTGTCAGTCACGATTTGCCTTTAGTGAAGTCATTGGCTGTCACCAGTGACCTTATTTTCCATGTGCCTCACCAGAATTTCCAGGAGGATCTGCTTCATGACCTTGCCAGGCACAGAGGTGAAACTGACAAGTCTGGGACATCAGGTCCCATGGTCTTGAGAACCTTAGATGGTCTTGAATCTGGTTCTCTCCTACAGTGGGTGGTTCTTGGATCTCCCAATCCCTTCCACTGCCTTCTGCAGCTTGTTTGGTGCGCCTCAAGCCCTTGTCAGTGAAGACTGAGGCAAATAAGTCATCAAGTACCTCAACCTTCTACTTATGCTGGGCAACCAGGTCTTCTGTTTCCTTGTAGAGAGGGCCCTCGTTCTCTCTAGCCTTCCTTTTATCGCTGATATATCCATAGAAAATATTCTTGTTGCCCTTGATGTCCCTAGCCAGATTGAATTTGATCAGGCTTTCCTAACCTGATCCTGGGCTGCTCAAACAATTTCTCTCTATTCCTCCCAGGCCACCTTCCCTTGCTTCCCCTTATGTAGGCTTCTTTCTGGAGTTTAAGTTTGCCCTAGAGTAACTTGTTCTTCCATCTAAACATGATATTTTTGCCTGACTTCCTCTTTGTTGGGATGCATCTCTCCTGAGCCTGGAGGAATGAAAGGTGAATATTAACCTCCTTTCTCAACCCACCTCTACCCTTCATGTCTTTATCCCATGGTACCCTATTGAGGGGATTCCTGAAGAGGCCAAGGCCTGCTCTCATGGACTCCAGGTTAATGAGTTTGCTGCATGCCCGCCTCACTGCCCTAATGCCCTTGGACTCCACTATTTCATGGTCATTGCAGCCAAGGCTTCCCTTGAGCTTCACATTCCCCACCAGCCCTTCCTTACTGGTGAGAGCAATGTCCAGTATAGCACCCCTCCTCATTGGCTCTCCTGTCACTTGAAGGAAATTGTCATCAATGCATTCCAGGAAACATCTGGCTTACTTATGCCCTGCTCTGTTGTCCCTCCAACTGGTATCACGGTGATTGAAATCCCCCTTGAGGACCAGGGCTTGTGAACACAAGACTGCCCCTATCTGTCTACAGAAGGCCTCGTCTGTTTGCGCTTCCTGGTCTGGTAGCCACAGGAGACCCTCTATCATCATGTCATGTGCCCCTACCCTCCCTTTAATCCTAACCCAGAGGCTCACAGATGGCTCCTCATCCATCCCCAGGTGAGGGTCTGTGCACTCCAGCTGGTCACTAACAGAGACAGTGACACCCCCTCCTCACCTAGACACACGGCTTCAAGTCCTTTCAGTCAGAATTTGTACAAAATGGAACTGAATGAATCTGTAGCATCAGTACTTTAAACTGTCAAAGGCTTGAATGCATGATACTCACATCGGGATTGTTTTCCATTGTCCTAAGGTGAGCAAATAGACTACATTGTTCAGTATGAGCTAACACCCCTATTAGAGATTACAGAAAAGCTATTGGGAAGGTTCACTTGAGTTGAAGAACAAATTGTAGTGTTGGTGGCCACACTGAGGCCTTGTTTAGTATTGTTTGTTCTTTCTGGGTATGCTTGGGTTCATCTGTTTTCTCAGAGAGTGCTCCCAGTATTCATTAACAGTCAGTTACATAATAAATAACTTAAAATACCCATTATTTTTATTTCCTTCCTTTCATTCACCCCTCCTCCACCTTCTCAAAGTGAGGAGGGGGGGTACTCTGTAGAAACTCTTACATCTAGTTGCTGATTTTCACTCCTAAATCCTTGCTGCTGTGAGCCCTGTAATCTTTGGGTTAGTTCTGCTGGTATTGGTGAAAATTCCAGCAGGAAAGAATTTGCAGCATGCATCTAGGGAAGGCTTGCTGTGTATGCCTGAAGATTGTTCTTGAAATAGCAGTGTGGCTTGGAGCAGGGAAGTCATTTCAGGATTCATTCATGCTTGGAGCACCATGGGAGCGGTCCAGTCTTACTAGAGTTTTCCTACATAGTGCCTAGTTGTGATTTATTGGACCTTGATGTCACAGTTTCAGGTAAACTACCTTTTTAACTTTCTCTTAGGTGTGTCTGCAAATACCTACTATTTCCCCTTCCCCTCCTGCTTTTTAATATATCCAGGGAACTTGATGTGAAAATTACTTTTAGTGCAAAATAGCTGTTAAAAGTCACAAAGGGAAATTAAGACCTAGAAGTTAGATCCAGATGTTTTAGGAAGACCTTAGTGCATTATAGCAATGTCTTTTATTATCTCAAAAACTGATGGCTACATATTTTCCTAGTGGCTGATGTACTAATTTACTGTCACTATATGCTCCTACTTTCATTAAACGAGGACTGTAGAAACAGTCTAAAACCAGATGAATTTTGAAACGTGAAAGTAGTGACCGAGACACAGTATGGTTATGATTTTCAGAAAAATGAAGGAGCCTGTAAACACCCAAGTTATATCAGTCGCTTTAACTAGATTAGGCTTTTGCTGTAGGTTTCTCAGGTGTGAAATTGTTTTGTTAGAAAGTGCCAGTCTGGAAAAATACTGCTGCCTCTGCCCAGGGCTGCAGGAGGGCAGAATGATGAATGCTTCTCTGTCACTTTTCTACAGACAGAGCCTGACCCTCCTTGTCTATGTCATTTGGGAAGACCGATCCAACAAAGGAGATGCCTTCTGCAGCAGACTTTCCAAATGCAAGTCCATAAAGCATGTGGATGAAGCTCTGGTCCACTGCAATTGAAGTTCAGTTCGGAATAGTACAGATTGATTTGTAGGATGATTGCAGCAAGTATTTGTACTTTATAGAAATAAAAAAAAAAACCCCAACCCTGCATGTATTCTCTTTCTGGAATGTATTGATCTGGAGAAGTGTCTTTGTTGGAAACATATTTTGTTATGGTGGCCTGATTTTTTGAGTAGAAATATTGTGCTTATGAAATAGTGTGATAACTTCATATTTGAGTATGTAATAGGAAGGATTGTTATTATAATGTGACTTGGTCATGATTCTTCTGAATATCTTCCTTTTGTATACATTCATGTGCTGGCAGTTAAGTTAATTTTGTTTGGTAAACTGGAGGTTTTGAAGTGGACAAAACCCAAAACACCCTTGTGATTGATTTTCAGTACTGTATTGTGTAGAGTAGTACAATTTACCATCACATTGAACTTTTTGTCACTTAACAGTTTTAAGTTGTTCAGTAAAGCTGTGGGGCTTATATAAATAGCCATTAAATACAGTTTTTAGTGTGCAATTCCCAACAAATATCTCTATAAAACTGTGATTCTGCTGCAGCTGGTGGTATGTGTGTTTTCAAACATGCAGTTGTCAAACTTAACTGTGGGCACATTTTTCTAGGAAATATACTTGATGCTAAGTAGTGAAGTACAGATATACAAAAA
>WAAB01004732.1:0-37064 GCA_013389865.1 Piaya cayana | reverse complement strand
AAAAAAAAAAAAAAAGAACAAAAAGAATCAGAAAAAGCACCTGATTGCTTCTATGAGCTGACACAGGGAGGACGCAGGAACAGCAACAAAACCACAAATGAAATGCAAAGAGTAAATTTATTTTTGTTACCTTGTGAATGAGGGGACCTCTAAAGCAGCAGCCAGGTAGAGGCACACAAGCGAGAGTGCAGGCACCATGGAACTCAGTCCTTGCTTAGGGAGTTAATCAACCTGCTGGATTTGTCTGTTTATCAGGGATTCACACAAGTGTAGCTTACTACTGTGCTTTCATCTTTCCCACAGCAGTGCAGGAATCT
Organism: Piaya cayana; assembly: GCA_013389865.1. Classification (NCBI taxonomy): domain Eukaryota; kingdom Metazoa; phylum Chordata; class Aves; order Cuculiformes; family Coccyzidae; genus Piaya; species Piaya cayana. The sequence goes on along the minus strand of WAAB01004732.1, from coordinate 36,747 downwards.
CAAGCATGTTTGATAGGATGCCTTTAAGTCTATCACAGGCCTATGTTATGTAAACACAGATGCTAACAGAAGGCTAAACAATTAGTACAATATATATTTTTCTGTACTCCAGCTGCAAGTCACTTGAGTGTGATTATAATCCTCCTCACCAATCTTCTGTTATTTTCCCATATTTATTTTAAAAGTCAGTAGAACTTTCTCTCTTTTCTCTGCAGAATATATGTGAAAAGGACACATTGAGAGTATTCATGAATAAAGCTGCATTCAGGCCTGACCTAACACATTGTTTCAGGGCCTACATTTCTCATTTCAGCTGTTCTTCCTTGACAGGCAAGCTGCAGTTGTGACCATTTCTCTTTTTTATGTAGGTACCAAGTCCCAAGACACATACGACAATTCTTTTTGCTTTGAATTTATCTGTTTAACGTACCGAGTTACAGGAGGTGTGTGCAGTGTGCACTTATAGTACTGCCCTGTGTGTTTAAGAGGGTAGGTCTGCAGATATCAGGAACACAAACATGGCTGGGTGCCCGCCTAATCCCACACAAACTACTCTTTATCAACACAGTGGTTTACCTAGTAGCACATTGAAGAGCACCTTATAATAAAGTCAGGGGAATGTCAAGGTCTCAAGTATCTTTGCAAGTTTTGTTCTTTTAATTTGGCTTCTTGTCAACTAAATGGGTGCAATAGCAATTAATGCCAGCTTAGCATATAATGTAGGTGAGTATTTTAAAGACTATGGGGCCAGCAGGACATATGCATGAAGCTGCTCCAAGTATGGGACAGCTAACAGCCTAGTTGTATGATTAAAAGCCCAGACATTTCTGGAGAAAGATCTGATTAATTGTATTATCAGAGTCAGGGTCATTATGGCGTACAATCCATTTAGAAGTGAAACAGATACTAAATTTTTTATGAAGCGAGAAGTCTGTACAGCAGTATAGCTCTCCTTTCCCAGCATGGGTGCAAGACTGAACGTTACTGAGGAAACCATTTGTGCCTTTAGGTAACTCAGCTTTACTCAGCATGGTATAGTGCATAGATGTATAGTGAATGAAAGGGCTACAGTGAGACAGGGGGTGTGGAGTCTTCCTGGTGTGATTGCTGTAGTCTTTGCTGTGCAGTGGTTCTTGACTGGCCTACATCTAACTGGCATTAGAGCATCTACCGTATGAATAATTGAATAAGAAATGCACAATTAAAGGTGAATGGAAAATGCCAATCCACCAACTCAAGCACAGTCAAGTAGTATTAATAAATGGGTAGCAGAACAGAGCACTGTAGAGTTTTGATCGTTCTTTGCAGAAAACCAGTGAAAGGGTTGAGAAGTTCCCTGACAGATTCCAGTCTCTACTGAGAGATGTGGAAGAGTCTACTGTCTCTTATGGACTGAGCTCGTTAGTTGCACTGACACACACATGGTATGCCAACAGTGTCACTTTTTAGAAAAGGTGATGCAGAAATGGTGCTGATGGAGCATGTGTGAGCACACAAAGGTCTAGTTCTCGAATATGCATTGTGAAATCATTTCCAGATCATGAAGGACGAGTGCCCTTAACAATTTAATTTGTTAAGTCATCTTTCATAGCAAGTAACAACATAATCCATCTGCCACATGATCAGCATCACGTGCTATGCTAGAGATTGAGTACTGAATTACAGGCTTTTCAGAGCTTTCAGAATGGTCTTGTCTTCTGATGATGGCAGAGAGTTGGAGTTGCAAGGGCATTACTTATCCCAAAAGATATTACTGATCCCAACCCCCCCTTTGAAAGCACTGGCAGTGTGCTGTGTGACTGTGCAAGTGATCAAGTTCTGTCCAATTAATACTACTGTGGCTGCATGTGATTCTCAATAGAGCTAGAAGTTTAAGGTGGGCTTATTAACAATGGTTCTACATCTACACCAAGCATTAGCAGAAATGGAAGGCAGGGCATGAGCAGTACAGCTGAACTTACTCTGTCTTGGCTTCTTATTTTGGAATAAATGCTTTTTAAGGTAGCTGTTGGGATTGGTCCTAATGGTTGTGAAACGTGCAAGTCTATTATCCAGACTTAATGGTTAATGGAAGAAAATCTGTCAGGTAGCTCAGTGTAGAGAATACCCCGTATCATATTTGAAGAACTTGAGGGCTGGGACTTAGTACGACATCATTGTGATTTGTAAACATGCATGCGTAAAGATTAGCCAGCATAGATGCACCTACTTGGCTGCTGTTGCTCAAGGTCAATGGTAACAAACAGAGATTGAAATGTGACCACCCATGCATGCGGTGTGGGATTGTACAAACCTAATGCTGGGGTCAGGGCCGTGAGCTTCAGAAGCAATGAATGCAGTCTGGGTGGAAAGGTGGCTTTGAGATGAACATATGCACTTCAGGTGCAGGGAGGTGCATGAGGTGACTCCCTAGGCTTGGAATCTGGCAACCAGTATTTCCATGGGTGAGGGTTCCTGGCAGCAGCACTGGCAGGGCTTAGCCTTTCGTCTCAACAAGGGCAGATGAGGTCCTCTCCTGCTGGCTGAGATGCTCCATTCGCTGTGTTTGGAGGGCTGACCCAGGCTTAGTGGCAGTGCCACTTGCCACCAGGCCTCACTCCACACATTTTGGTGCCTCTGGGAAACTGCAGAAGTCTGAACACAAGTGCCGGAAAGTAACAAGGGAAATGAACCACTAACAAGCATTGCACTATGCTGGGCAGCCTCTGTGAGACCAGTTACATGCCGATTCCTGTGAAAAGATCCAGCCTATCTATAGACTGAAAGTCCAGCTAACGAGGACAGGGTGCTTGCTCTGTGGTCAGAATGAGCAACGGAACCGGCTCATTTAACCTCAGCTGCAGTCGTGTTTCAAAGGGGAGTGGGAGCTCCCCTTCAAAAGCTCCCTGAGGGATGGCAGCTGTGGGTAAATTTCCAAAACATCTGTCTGTGTCTGGGAGGGCCTGGACTTTGCTGAATGTGGCCTTGACTGGAGGGAGGTTTGAGCAGGTCACTGCAGAAGTGAGGAGTGTGAAGAGGAGCCAGAGTCCCTAGATGCCAGCGGGTTTGTGGGAGAGGGCAGTGCCACAGGGGAGATTTTTCAGTGACCCTTGGAGCTACGAGGCCAAGCTTCGCTTACACCAGAGGGGGCCCGGGGCTGCCAGGGGACCACATCTCCTCAGACAGACCAGAGGCACTTCTTGCAAGCAAGACCTCTGCCACCATATTCTTCTGATACCATTTCTGTTCTCTGTGGGGTATACTAGCTCGGACCAGAGGCTTTCTAATAAAAAATTACTCCAAAATATTATTCTTCTAAGAAAAACAAAAAAACAAAAAAAACCCCACAACATTAAAAAAATTGCACATACAGTTCTGAATGCTTTAGTTTGGGACAGCAGGGATGACCCAGAACAACAGCAGCAGCAATAAAAAACTCCCAATACAATAGTTAAGGCTCCTGGGGAACAGAACTTAGCAAGAAGATGTATGTGTTTGGTTTTTTTTTTAAAGATAACATTTTCTCAGAGCAGATGCTTCTTTGTGCTTCCTACTGTTGCCCTAACCTCTGGGGCAATGAAATCAACTCCTTATAGAAGTACCTGACAGTATTGGGTGTGGGCTTCACTTTCTATATACTTTTTCTGGTTTTGATGTAGGTGGGAGTGGTAGCTGTCCATGAAATCTGTTATGTGCTTAACTTTAGTTTTATACTGCTTTGTGACTGAACAATATTTGATCTGCTTGCTTTTGCTGGCCAGAATTTCATGCTGTAGATGGAATATTTACATCATGTTGAGAAATAAAGATTTCTCTTTGGGAAATCTGCAACATGAAACTTTTGATTACAGTGATATTATATAACATAGAATCATAGAACAACCAGGTTGGAAGAGACCCACCGGATCATCGAGTCCAACCTTTCCTATTAAACACTAAACCATGTCCCTCAGCACCTCATCCACCCATCTCTTAAACACCTCCAGGGAAGGTGACTCAACCATCCCCCTGGGCAGCCTCTGCCAGTGCCCAATGACCCTTTCTGTGAATTTTTTTCCCCTGATGTCTAGACTAAACCTCCCCTGGTGGAGCTGGAGGCCATTTCCTCTTGTCCTGTCCCCTGTCACTTGGGAGAAGAGGCCATACCCTCCTCTCTGCAACCTCCTTGTAGGTAGTTAAAAAACGTTTAGCTGGTTCAGCCAGGCCCAATCCCTCTCTGTGGGTGGAAAGAGGTTGATTTTTAAAGGAATTGGAAGGGCAAATATTCATGCAGGCATTTTTAAAGGCATTCACAAACCTTATAAGCAGATCCAGATGAGAAAAAGGGGATGAGCTGTGGTGGAAATACCACATCAGTGGTAAGTCCTGAGCAGGGCAATAAACCCTGCAAGGGTGATTTCCCCCCACCCCCCCACCCCCTCTTCCCTCCATTCTGCTAAATAAAGGTATGCTATTTGTGCTATTTCAGCTTCCACTCACCTATTCCATGTCCATGAGAGGTCTGAACTGCAGTCCCTAACACTGGGGATATGACCTCTTCTAGTCAGAGGTCCTTGAGAGGAGAAACCTTCTCTGGAGAACCTGCCTCAAAAATAAGTGGGAGCAATAACAGGCACTGGTTTATTCGGAGACTCAGTGTGCATGTTGCTGGGGTGGGTTCAGAACCAGCATAGTTGAGAACGATCCAGTCAAGCTGCAAACAATGCAGGGAGCCTCTGAAACTGCATGGAGGGCTGCAAGTGAGGAGAGAGTTGTACCAGGCAAGTAGTTGAGGCTCAACCCAAGGATGTCCCAGCCTCCACTTATATTCCTTTTTCTTTTCAACGGCAGACTATATACATTGTGCCCATTAACAATTGCACAACAACAATTCAACTTTGCCATAACTGGATTGTTGACAGGGGCGGGATGCCTGGCTTACTTCATGAACTGAGTCTGGATTGTGTGCAACTTGGCTCCTCACCTGTCTTCCCAGCTCTCCCATTGTGGAGGCTCCCCATATGAAAACAAATATGGTGCTGACATCTACTGGTTGATATTCAGATCTTAATGTCCTTTCTGAATGATAGACAAATGGTTCAGCAGCCCATGAAATCACCAGACATGTTGTGGAAGGTTTAGTTTCCCTTGTCCTTTCCAGTCTTCTGCAGTGGAAACTTCAGCTATAACTTGGTTTCCTCATCTGCTGGTTTTCCCTCTCCTGAATTAAGGCAGTAATGCTGATTTTACTGTAATTAATGATATTTTCATGTCTGTGCATGTGAGTTCCTTGAACAACCAGGATTTTCCAAGAATCTTAAAGAAATTTACTTCTTTGCTCACAAGAGTTGAAATCTCGAGAGTGTGTCTGTATGAGGCCATGTCTGTCTGATCAGCCTCTTGAAGTACCCAGTTAAAAAACTTTGTAGTTTACTGGTGACAAAAAATTATTGTTATTGAATTGACTCAGGTATGCTTCTCAAAAACCATTCAAAACCACCATGCCAGTTTATGCACTGGAAAATTACATTCCTGGGACAGTTCTTAGTACTTCCCAATGGGCATCTGCAGGAGAAAGTAAATTTATGTAAAGTGAGAGACTTACCAGGCTTGTGCAGATTTGATTTTTGAGAATGAAATGTTCAGATACTTTTGTTCTGACAAGCAGGGACTGAACAAATTCAACCTTCTTGCTGAGTCAGTTCTGGGTTTTTTTAATAAGGTGTCAAATACCTGCCTGGTGGATGCAGACCAGCAAAATATGTAGTGCTTATATAGTGCTACTCTAAGCTTTTCTACAGAATCATGGAATTGTCTGAGGTTGAGATCTCTTCAGATCATCGAATCAAACACCCTGCTCAAAGCAGAGCCGCCTAGAGACAGACTGTGTCCAATCATGTGTTGAATATCTTCAAGGGTGCAAAATATACTCAGCCTCTCTCGGCAAACTGCACCAATGTTTGACCCATCTCACAGGAAAAGTGTTTTCTTGTGTTCAGATGGAATTTGAGGTTTCTCATTTGTGCCCATGGCTTCTTGTTCTATTAGCAGACTCTTCTGAGATGAGCCTGGTTTCCCCTTCTGCATTCCCTCCCTTACAGGCATCCATACATATTGATGTGTCCCCTGAGCTGAGCCTTCTCTTCTCCAGGCTGAACAGCTGCTCCTCTCTCAGCTTTTCCTCATCTATGAGGTGCTCCAGTCCCTCTCATCACACTGACATCAGCCAGTTCTCTCTATGCTTGTACATGCAACCTCTCCAGCCCCATGATTTCATATATGTCCTCTGCATTTAAACACTGTGTATGATCCTTCGCCACTGAGGAGGAGCATGTCTTCCCTGCTACAGACCTCCCCTCTGATCTCAGGCACCTGGGATTTCTGATGCTCAGTCTTAGCACTTAAGTCTGAGTGAAGAAGGCCTGGAGTACGTTGGCCTTGTCTGTGTCCTGGGTCACCAAACCCTGAGACACTTTAAGCAGAAGGGATATGTTTTCCCAAGTCTTCCATTTTTTTTCTAAATTGCTATAGAAAACACATAGCCTAGGTTTTTGTAATGTTCTAAGTGCTGTGCAAGAAAGGTCTGCTTCTATTGGCAAGCAAATATTGAAGTCACAGCTACTGCAACTAATGGAAAATGCAAAAGTAAGCTGGAAATAATGGTGGGGAGCTACACAATGATAGAAATTGTGGAAAGATTCCAAGAATATGGAGAAGAGATGTCAGTCTTTTTTCATATTATTAAAATGACTATAAGGAACTCTATGAGCATCTCTAATCTTTTCCAGCTGTGCCCATAGCCTTTGCTATGCTGCAACAAGGCACACAGCAACAAGGAGGAATGATTAAGGGACCTGGCATATAATTTACTTTTACATAGTGCCTTGTATTAGCCATAAGCTGAAGAAATAATCAGCAATTCCAAGTAACATTTTCTTTTTGTGGAGTAAAAATAAAATATAAAAACATGCTAGAAAATTCTGTTATAAAAGCATAGTAAATGTCAGCTTATGGTATTGTGGTGGTATCCTGTATCTTTAAGAGAATTGAGTCTCAGTCAAGTGAGATTTATGAAAACAGGGAATCCATTGCACATAGAAGGCCACATCTGGTCATTGTTTAATACATTATTCTATCTAACACTATAGCTACTTGACCAGACACAGATGATTTACATGCTAAGAACTACAGAGGTTGCTACTACTGACAAAACTTGTGCTGCACAGCCCTGGATTTGAGGATTCGTTTTGTCTTAGACTGTACCAGCAACATACAGAGATCAAAGATGCTTCCACTCCATGCAGCTTGAGAAAGTTAAAACTTTGTTACTTTGTCTTCATGATCGTTCTAACCTGACTTAAACTGAGTTTATATTAAAACCACCATAGTTTATACTAAAAATACCATTATTTTTTTATTGCTGTGAAATGTGTATTCGCATTCCTTACATCTTTTTCTTTGGCTCACCTGTGTCTTGAGTGAGCTCTTAGAGCTGTGGTGCAGGGATGCACTAAGTCCAGCATTACAGGTCTCAGTTCAGAAAGTACTCCAGTCAGGGGCTGCTGATCCAGAGTTTACATTGCCACTTCAAATCTGTTAAAAATCAAAATGCACAACCTGACAGCTTTAAGACATGCACAGAGAATGTGTTTATGACAGCATTTGTTTTCCAGTATAAAGACCAGACAGGCTGCTCACTGGATCTTGTGTTCTGGCCAAGCTGGGAGCAGGTTGTCACATTTCTACTTCTGCTCTGGACGAAGCTAGCACTTAGCTGAGCTGGCCGTGTACCCAGCCATTGCTAATGAAAATGCAACCACAACCTTGCTGGCAATAGCTTGGTTTCTGCAAGGAATAAATGGCTGAAAATACTTCAATTTACTTACTTACTCCAAAGAAACTGAATTGCTGCTGGTGGATGGTGGCTGCTAGTGGCTCCTGACCAATGCCAGCTCTTGCACTGGTGCTTGGACGCTGCTCCTATTGCCCTGACCAGGAGCTACCAGAGTCTTGCTAAGTCAGAGAAAAATGAACTGTGGCTGATGTACATGTTAGAATGCAACAATCAATTTTTTGCACACTTGCAGCTAGATAACACTGTGAATAAATTGCATAACAAAGCAATAATTTTGATCCTTCATCTTTGTTTGCCATTTGTACTTGAAATCCAAACTTAAAAGTATTAAATCCCCAAATTTGGATTCTTTACTAAAATAAATTGCTAAATTGTCTACAATGCCCAAGTATGCTCTTCCTGAAGAGGCTGATAAAGAGCTTGATACAGACACATACACATGTATGTATCTGTGTGTATTTATATATGTGCAAGTGACTATATATTTATATGTATTCACTGACATTACTCCTGCTGCGGCAGTTCAGAAATTGATTAAATATTAGATGTATACAGCAAACAGTAATAATCCATCCACTTGTTCCACTGTTAGTAAACAGTGCAAGAATTATAAGTCATCAAACTGAAGAGCAGGCTTCAGTTTGAAACCCGCCACACTAGGTGAGATGGCTTTGCAAAAAAACCTGATGTTCTCCTGTATATCCTAACCTGCCAATTAAATACTTTTAACCATCTAGGATTATTCAGAAGTGCTTTAGAAGAATGCTAGCTTAGGGGAATCAGAACTGAACAAACAGATTGAAAACTTTTGCATATACTGCAGCTGATGCCAAGATCTAGGCACAAAAAAGTAAACTGGGAAACTTAGCCAAATACAACAGAAAGCTTTTGCCAAAACACAAGGGTGGCTTTTGACAGCAAGAATTTACAGGAGTATTGAGCAGTGTCAGAGATACAGACAGAACAATCAACACACTTTGGCTCAGGTTACTCTCCTTTTACTAGACCTGGCCAAATGAAGTTGAAACCAGTTTTGAGTAAAGTAAATCAGAGAATACTTTGGGGAGGGGAGGGGGGGAAGAATAGATTTATTCTAAGAATGGACACAGATCTGATGAACAGACATTTGTTAATAAAACATTTTGGAAAGCAATTTATATGTTCATAGATGTGTTACATACACCTATAGATAATAATCAGAACTGTGCTCTAGTATGCATGTTCGCTAGCACTGTTCTGGTCATCTAAAGAAAAAAATTAAGGATAAAAACCATTCTTTATATAATTAATGATAAGGTTACCACATTATTTCATGAGTTCTTGTACCCTCAGTAAAGACCATCCTTAATTTTTTATTCTCCTTTATGTCCTAGGAACTGCAAGGAACCCCCCCCTACTCTTTTAGCAGAACTTTAACTTTTTAAATATTTTACCTTTGGGTAAGCCTTCTTGAAAACATCTAGAATGAGCGTGTTTTTAACCATCTCTTTTTAAACTGAAGAATGCAGAAGAAGGGGTGGGGTGGTCAGTACGTAGGATTCTGCAGCACAAAGTACTAAAACTACATGTACTTAAAATACATGAATATATTTCTAAATAACAGTAGCCAGTATTCTGAGAATAACATACTGATATTAAGGTTTGCTTTTTTTCCCTCACCCCAAACAGCATTGGAGAGTCCAAGTAAAAGATAAAGAAGTTCTTGATCATAAAAGCTGTTGCAATGTTATGCTTGCAGAAGTATACTTTATTGTTTCTACTTTAAATAAAACTTATATCAGTATAAAGTATTTAAATATATTCTAAAGGCTGTGATGTGTATGTTGTGAAAAAGGCCATGTAAAGTGAGAAATACTAGTTATTTTATATGCCATTTGGAAAAAAATGATAAATCCCGATAACATTCATGAAGTAAGATTTATCATTAAGAAAATGATTTAAATAGCCAAAATTTTTTATGTATTGCAACTGAAAATATTTCTGCAATCATAGAACAGCCCATGTTAGAAGGGTCCTCAGAAGATCATCTTGTCAGCGTTTTGGCAAGCACCATGTCCAGTCACATCTTGAAAACCCCCAGCTGTGGGGACTCCAACACATCCATGGGGAAGTTGTTGCACTGATTGATTGTTCTCACTGTAAAAAATGTCTTTGTTATATTGAGATGAGATGCACAAGGTTCTTTCCATTTAGCAGTGTATGTACACAGCCCATTAAAAATAAGAAACTGACACTTTTCAAAGTAACTATCTTTGCTCTAAATATCATATGCAGCCTCAAATAATGCAAATGTTGCTAGCATTGACTTTAAATATAATCAATCAGCTTCAAATGTAATAACTGAAACCTTCAGATTCATGATACTAATTAGCACACTCTAGTGTGATGAGACAAACAAACCTGGTACGGCTTTGAAACATTTTTCTCAAAGAGAGTTTTTGGTTTTAAGCTATGAATCTCTGGCTTATGCAATGGGCAGATGCAGGAAGTTGCAGTCAGTCTAGCACAACTGTAGCAGTTAAATCTTTTTTCCTCCATGTTACTTTTTTTTTTGGTTTGGGATTCATTTGACCAGAGGGTCGTCTTACAGTCCACACTTCAAATATGAAGCTACGAGGCCACAATTTTACAAAGCACTCATGTATTTCTATTTGCTCATTTAAATGCTCCCAGGACCTCAGTGGTGGTGTTGAAAAGTTTTGAAATATACTTCAGTATGTGTGAAAGGAAGATCTGGAGAAGTCATAAAACTCAGTAAAGCTGTATAAAAAACACTTTACCTTTCAATCAAAATAAATGCATACAAATCTGAAAGTTGTGACACTGGGTAAAGTGGCATAAAACCAAAGCATGAAAGAAACGCAGGGCTATGAAGTGATACTGCAGTTCGAAGTGCTGATTTCATGCCCCCTCACAGAACTATTACCATGTGAAATTCAGAGATTCCAGCTCCTGCTATACACAAAACCCAGCAGAAAGTGTAAGCTAGAAATCTCTTGCTCTTAAATGTGATTGATCCACTCCTAGGGGGGTACAAACTGGCACTGTTGGCATCTCTGCTCTGTTGCCACCCTGTTGAGAAAAGCCAAACTAGACGAACTGAAACAGAAGAGAAGCATTTCTCTGGAGCCAGTTATTGACACTAACTCTGGATTTGGCAGACAAGAAAATAATGTTTTGTAAATTTTTCAGCTGTCCTGTTATAAAAGCAACAAACAGGCTTGTGCTGCTTTGAAGTGCCCTTGTGCTGTCTGCATTCCTCCTTAAGTGAGCCCAGACATCCACACAGATAGTGACAGAACATCATTAATGTTTATATGGAAAACTCACCTGAAACTCTTATCAGATTTACCCCCATTAGGTTCAAATTTCAAAACTTGCAAGTAAAACTGGGCTTGGTTTCTTCCATCATTTCTCCTAGTTAATTGGAATTCAAACCCATAAGTAAACAGTTTCTTTACTCCTTTGAGGTAGTCTGAGGTCCTAAGAATACCTAGAAAACAGCACTTTTGTTCATCCAGCAAAAAGAGCCAAAGCCCTGTACACTTTGGATGCTAGACTTATGCTGAAGAATTTAGACTATACGAAATCTCATAACTACTCAAAATCTTCACTCTTTTCTAGCAAATACTGTACATCGATATGTGAATTAAAAAAAAATCTGGGCTTAAATTCTGCTTTTTACAGATTCATCATAAATATCGAGGCAACTTTTTTGGCATTAAGTTTCATTGAAGAAAATCTTCACAGTAGTAAAAAAAAAATCATGACATATTCTGTTCCAAATGAAGTGCAGCTTTAAGCTCTTAAATATTTTTTCCAGTCCAGCATATATACTTATATATTTGTGTGCATATATACTTTCTAAAGACATTTATATTTCCTTTCAAGTTGGTAGGCATTGGATTGCTTCTGCTAAATGCTAAGCAAGCTAACAGGCTACATGTTGAAGAGATACCTGTTAATGATTTGAAAATTAATGAGGAACCCAATAAACCACATGAATTTCTTGTAGTTTCTGGTGAGATTATCTAAGCCATTTCATTTCAAAAACTTTTAAAACACATACATTATGCTCTTGCATCCAAGTTTCTAAAGAATCCACAGAAGAAATTTCAGAAAGAGGTGGATTATCAAGATACTTAACAAGGTTTTTTTTGTATCCAGACTTTGATGATTATGTCCATGAGTCTTCCTGGAGTGATATGGCAAGAACACTTCCAAAGATTATCTGCATTTGCCTTCATCTACCAAAAGTACTAAGAAACTTAATACTATATAGAGTACAACTGCACTTAAAATACAGAACTGCTCTTCACTCATTAAGAGACAACGAACAGAGATCTGCTTAGAAAAGCAACTGAGGGAGGCTTCAAAGAAACTCACTCTGCTGGCTTCCAAGTGTACACATGAAATCAGTCTTCTATAGTTAACCGAGTCTGACATTCACAGCTTAAACTTAGAAGCATGTGATACAGATTTCTTAAAAAAAAAAACCAAAAACCACCTCCACCCCTCACCCCTTGAAATGTACGTTACTTGGAAACATTAAACTGTGAGTCAGGAATGTATGTAACACCACTTAGTTTTAAGTGTTGATTTGAGAGAGAAAGAAAAATATATGCTGTATTGCAGAATTCTAAGAAATATAATACATTTGTATACAAGACCACGACAAACATTTTATTAAAATAAAAAGCTTTAATACTTTTGCATTTAAAAGATCTGGCAGAAAATAATTGCTACAAACATGCTACAAAAACACATGTTGAAAAAAGTTTTCAGAGCTTTCTTTCAAAGTTCAGCATTTTGGCAAAAGTAAGTTTTTCTGTATATGCTTCAAACGTTGGCTATTGTAATACTGATATAAAATACTTCACATAGGTTAAGGTCAGGTGCATAAAATACAATAGTAATAAAACATACTGTTTGTATAAACATTCAAAATATCAATTTTATTAGATAACATGCAAATACTGCAATATTTTAAAAGGTACTTAAATAGATACTGAAGTTCTTTATAATTTTACGTCTGAGATTCTGAAATGTATAAAACTATAAAAAGAGCTTATTTCTTCATTGAAGTCAGTTACTAGTATAGAGTTTGATTGTCATTTTACAAGCACTGAGCCCAGTGTCCTGCAAATCTTCACTAGTCCAAGTAAAGATATCTACTGAAATAGGCCCAGGGCTAGTTAGTGTTCTTCATAATAAAATATGAAAGCATATTTACACGAGAATAAACTCTTAAATTTTTGGTAAGGTAATTAAGTAGCAGCAATTTGTTTCTTCCAAAAACGATGTTTAAGATAGGTGCATACTTTTCATTGTCACTGGTATTCATCTGAATAATATAAAATTAACATTCTTCAATATACTCAAAACACTGTTTTGTTCATAGCTGAAAAAAAATCCTCTAAGATTCCTTCAACCAAAAATCATAAATCCATAATGTCAGAACCTTCCAGACTGTTTTTGTTTCCAAGATCAATGGAAAACAATTTAATTGTGCTGAAACAGTCACCTGGCTAGCAGTGAGAAGAATCACCTTTTTCACATTATTCCAAATACTTCTAGTTCTTCATTGAAAAATATTAAGTTCACAACATCATCTACAATTTTTGTTATCTGGTTCAGTGATTACCAGTTCTGAATGTCCTTCACAAAAAAAATGACTTCAATATTCATACATATTTTCTAAGCAGTTAAATATAATACATTAATCCTGACAAGGTCAATAAAATGCTTACAAACAGGGAGTGCAGAATAGGCACCACTTTAACAGAAGAAGAAATGCTCAATGAAACTTGTACTTGAGATGCAATTAGAGCTGACAGCGGTACATGTGATGCTAATGTTGGACTGTCTGAATTTATCAGTGACTCTATCTTTTCTGCTTCTTTATTGCAGGCTTCAATCTAAGAAAAAAAGAGAAAAGTTGTTACTTATCTTCTTGCCATGTCGAATGCCAGTGCAAAAATGCTGCTAGACAGCAAAATTCAGGAAAGGGAACCTGAATTATTCCCATCAGCACATAAGAATTGTATAATTTTGGCAAGTATTTCTTAGAAAAGTCTTACAATAGATTTTGGTACTATGAAAACTACTGTGGAAGCCCAGAGTAACAGCAAAAGGGAAAGACAGTTCTGCAGGGTGATGTGTTTTCAATGTTGATGCCAAAGAGATCACAGTATATTGTAATTAAAGTAAGTACCTCTAAAACTGAGGACTGACTTCCTGATTGGCCAAAATACTGCCTTGAAGTCTACAACAGTGGAAAAATCAGTATTTTCTACTTATTGGGCTTTTTCTTCCCAACCAGGAAAAACTGGTTTATTATGGTTTATATTATAAAACAAGAGTTTTCCATTCCCCTATTGACATGATAGTAATTATGAATTTATGTTAGAAAATCCAAGTTTTCCACCTTACTCTCTAATGCAACCTAGGGATCAATTTAGAATTAAGTCTCTTTAACAGTTTTGGAAGCTACCTCTTATGAAGTTTTAACTGTAAAAACTTAATATCTAGATGCCCAAAGCTTTGAAACTTGAGGAACTTCTAGCTCAGCAACAGGTGTAACCAGTGAGATGAGCAGCTTCTCTTTGGTTTCAGGTGGCCTCCCTGATTTTAGAGAGTTCTCACTCCGGGAGTTTGACAGGATCAAACACAGGTGTGCATTTAATATATATGTAATTAATGTTAATTTAGAGGTCATTCTGTAATTGATTTATTTCCATCAGTTTATATTTTCCACTATACTATCCACAGAATGTTGAGGGTTCTGCATTTATTAATTTTTAAAAAATCATACCACTCTTATCTTTGGTGTTCCTTCATCTCCCCCTCTAATTACCCACACTCAAAAGCCTCTTATCAGAAAAGCAGGATTCTCAAGACCCATTTTACTATCCATAATTCTAGTTGTTCATATCCAACTCACTAGAGAAGTCCCCATGTATGCGTACACAGGAAAACGTACAGTTTTAAAACTGCTATATTGAAAACAGTAAAGTGTACACATATAAAAATGACGTAAACAGATGCTGGGCAAACAAAGTAATAACACAGTCTACCTGCAATGGTTTGGGGTTCTGATCCACAGGAATGATGAGAATCACAATTTCAGATTCTATACTTAAGTATCCAAATACGTCACACTGTGGCACTGAGACATGCAGGCGGATTTTTTCAAGTATGTCAAGCACTGTTATAGGCTTTTTATTTGTTACCTGGAAGAAAACAAAGAACTTTGTTGATGATCGGATTGTATATAAAATTACACTTCTCCACTTTACGTCATGCTAGAAAACTTGTTCCAGCCATTAAAATACTACTCAGTTCCATTCTCTAGCAAAAAAGTCACAAACCCCCCAAAGCCATAAGAATAGTGAAAGGAAGAAGGGGAAAACATGGCTTATTTCTTAAGTTAATCAGTTTTGATGTGTGTTACCCTCCACCTTCATGATTAGCGTGTGTATGTATCATGTACCTCAAAATAATGTAAATGGTTATCTGTTACAGTGGCTTGTACTCCCATGCTGGGAAACAAGAGACAGAGCAACCCTACCAGCTGGCACTTCCTTCCCATCACAGAACTTGTTTCCAAGAGCCACCAGAAATGAAGAGCTATGCCTTTGTGAAGACAGATATATGTCTGTATATATGGGAACATGTGACATTTCAAGAGAACTACATAACTACTAGGTAGATATATTTTGTTCTTAAAATTCTGCTATCTGTATCTGAAGAACAATAATTTGATTCTAGGTCTGTTTAAGGACTGCCACACATTAGAAGTTTTTCCACCCTTTTTCCAGGTCACTTCTGGAGTTTTGAACAGTATAGACACCAACAAAAATACTTCACTTGTGACTTCTGGTCATTCTGTTGTGTTGTTTTCTAGCTTTAGCTTCATGAGATACGTAGTTCTTATCCTACTGTAGCTTTGCTTCTTTTAAGACCACTGATACAGGACCTCATCAAACAGAAATCTGGGAAATCCAACCTGAGTAAGATTTGCATAGTGTCACCCAACACTTCTATTGACAGATCTTTGAGGAATTTTCTTGTCATAGTCCCATTAAAACACAGACTGACACTGGTATTTAAAAAAAGAAAAATCAAGTGCAGATGCAAACATGAACTGTTTTGCTTCACGAGGCATTATCATTATATTACTCTATTTTGTTGTGATATTGTGCCAAATATTGAGGTAACTCAAACTGTGTAAAACAATACAACTTAACTTAATTCTGACACTGTCTTATGTTTATGTACAATAGGAAATACTGAGTTAGCAGAATAATATTAACAAAATGGCCATAAATAACAAATATGCATTGTATTACTACCATGAGACAGGCGCAGTTCAATACTGTTTGTCTCTACCTATTACTAGTAATTTAAACTGCAAACCTGAATATGCTTGTTTGTGCCTGCTCTAATTCTGTTTTGCTTTGCATTTTAATTAAATGCCCATATCTGATATTAATAAAGGAAAATATAAACAGCATAAAGAAAAAAAACTCAAATCACACACTATCTACTGAAAAAGTATTTGGTTTTATAACAAGTTAACTTTTCAGGAGAGAGCATATAGTAAATTGACCTTTCCATGTACCATTTAACATAAAGCAAGATTAAACTGTTTACCCTTGCAAAAGTATCCAGCTTTTCTTTGTCATATAAGATTCTCAGCATTCCAGCACATAGAGGACAGCAGGCTCCTATGTGAATTAAAAAAAAAAAAGCAAATAGTCTTTTCATTTTAAGTAAGAAGAGGTCAAAAGCTGAACATTAACTGAGAATGAACTACCAAAGCAAAGTAAATATTTCTATTTGATAGCAGATCTGCACAATTTCTAAGACGTTTTAATGTTGAAAACATTTATAATGCAAAAGCAGTCACCTTTAAACACTTATTTACTAATATGAACATGAAGTAGCAGGATGAATTTTCATTTGTTTCAAGATGATGCACTGTTGTAAGCAAAAAACGGAAACCATGAATTTCAAGAGCTGAAATAGCTGGAAGTGACAGAAGCAATTATGCACACTGCAAATATTAATTTATGCAGCTACACCATGCCAGAGCTTAGAATCTCTATGTAATATAAGGGGGAAAGGACTTGTCTGACAGCAGAATAATGCAATATTTCTCTTACTCTTTTTCCTCACTATCTCAGAAACCAAAGGGCTAATATTTCAACTTTCTACCCATGACTGTATATTTAATTCATTCCTTCAACTTATTTTATGCAATTCACATTGACAGAGTGATTTTTACAATAATGACTGTAACACCAAAGCACAAAAAAGAGCCTTTTTCAAACCAGTGAATGAGAAAAATGCATAAAACTGTTTCTTTCTAAAAACTGAGCTTTCCTCCTTTTGTGCATTTACGTTTGATTAGATACTCTTCCATAAGGGAAGTATTTGTGAAAACAATAAAAAAACCACTTCAAAATTAATGCGGCGGGAGCAAGTGAACCTCACGACAAATCAATATGATTTCAGATGAAGTTCTTTATTGAGGGTCAACTCGCTGCTTATATAGGCTAAGCAGGCCAAAACATCAGGTAAACATTGATTGGTCACTTTTGCCCTTGCAACAAGCCTTTTTTGGCAACTGCCCATCTCACAAAGCATTGTTGCTAGCTTGAAAAATCCTGCCCCCATCCCCAAGTTACTTCATTAGCATAACACAACAAAGTCATTTACTACTTTTTTCCCCACCCTTGCCAGGGCACTTAAAGAAACAATTAGCAACACAAAATAGCACAACTGCAAAACTACTCCTACTGTCTTCCTCTCTCAGAGTACTGTATATACATATGGTATCTTACTCTGTCTTCCAATTAAATATAATGTTTGTTCTTCTGGGAACTTGACTTAAATGACAGTTTGGCATTCCAGTGTGGTATTTGTGCAGCTATTTTCGAAAAATTACTTGTCCGATTCTGAGTGACATTCTACCCTAGATACCACTGAACTCATTTGTTTCTCCCAAACCAGTCCTACAGTGACAGCTGCAAGTTTCTAAAGACTGAAGGAGCGTGACTCCTAGAGTCAAGGCCTTTCCACTTTAGAACTGCTTGGCTGAGTCCTGATACTGGCTTGTTCTAGCCCTAAGTAAAGATCTCTACTTCATCCTTTCTCTTAGATATCTTGAAGACACGATAGAAGACAATGTTTTTCCAAACATATACCCATTTATACACAAAGCCTAGAGACCCTCTGCACCTGCAGTAAACTTGAACAATGAATTAACATACCTGGTGCAATTACTGGTTTGCAGCCAGTAGCAGAAAGCGGGGGACATTTAACGAAGGCACACTCTGTATGGAAACCGTAGTCTGAGAGAACACCTACAGCCTGGCAGGGTCCATAATAGTCCACAGACACACGGTCAGAATAGGCAGCACAGACACTGCTATAGGTTTCCCCATTATGTCCACATACAGGTTCCACTGATTTGCAAAATGTCTGAAACACATGGAAATGTTTCAAAGATCACAATATTCATGCTATGGGCAAAACTTCAGAGTAGTTTTATCATTAGGAAAAACAAAGTTACTGGGAATTTGCTGATAATACTGTCAAACATTTTAAAAATTGGAAATTTAGGCTAAATAACCTGCAAGTTTACGAATGAGAAATAAATGCAAAGAATAAGAACTTAAAGAAGATGACAGGAAAATTGGAATCTGAGAAATGTACAACGCGACATTTTGGGAAACAACTTTTGTTCTGTGCTAATGCTTAAGTGAAATGACCATGTCATATAAACTAACCCACTTATTAAATTAACGATTACTATAATCGTATTATGTAAGAAACAAGGATTAATAAAAATCAGTTTTAAAAAGTTTCTATTATAGTATTTATTGATTAATATTTTAATGACTTATTAAAATTTTATTGATTCATTCACCACAGTGTCTCTTGGTGTTCTTAGAATTTAGTGTGTTTGTCCATGCGTGTTAAGTGACCATCCCTAGCAGTATTTAAAAGATGTGTAGATGTGGTACTGCGGGACATGGTTGAGCAGTGGATTTGGCAGTGTTAAGTTTATGGTTGGACTTGGTGATCTTAAAGGTCTTTTCCAACCTAAATGATTCTAAGATTCTGTGTATTTCTAACTAGACACTTCTGTCAAAAGCATGTTTATTGGTGAGACCTTTACATCTATAACAATAGATCTGTTGTGTCCATTTTCTTTCTAAAAAACATCTAAAGTGTCATTTGATTCAAACACATGTAAAAGTCAAAGAAAAATGTAATATTGCTTCTTCCTATCCCACCTGTGCAAGTTTATTAGCCCAACACATTCAAGAGGTCAAATGCCAATAAACTTAAGCTTCTGAATATGGACAGAAGCAAATGGAATTGCTGTCTCCTTGCAGACAATGTATGACTAATAATTTGTCTAAAGTCTTGTGAAATGACACAGCTAATTCTATATTTTCTTTCAAGTCACCATAGTTATATGATCACTATAAATCCTCTAACATAACAAGACAATTACAGCTTCTATGTTACACAGCTAAGCTAACAAAAGAACAGATAGAGAACAAGTAAATGTGAGCACTCCAATTGTTTCATATCTTGCAGTCATCTTCCCTATAAAAGTAAGAGTGAAAAGTTAAAGCTATTGGTGGCAAAGACTTAGTGAATGTGGATACAACTAGACACATAACTGCTGGATTAAAAAACACAGCCATGCAACATTTCTTAGATTCTTACTGTTCAAGAGCTGAACATTCTCTGAGTATCTCATGAGAGATCTGATGTGTAATGAGAAGAATTATCTGTACTTAACGAGGTTGCTGAAAAGGGCAAGAAAAAGAAGGTATAAAGACAGAAAGCAGAACCTATAAGTGGGTTAAAAGAGCAATAGCATTATAACATAGGAAAATCCGGAAATAAACTTTCTGTACTTTTAAGAATATCCATCAGTTGAGACCAAGAGAATGTCTCAATTTAATATTCATCATTTGAGAGAAGTCTGGAGATGAACAGCCTATCAAAAGTAAAGCAAACAACTGAAAAGATGAGCTCCTGATTTTTCTTGTAAGCAATAGAAATAGCTTGTCAACCAAGACTGTAGGGAGCAGTGGGATGGCAGAACTAAACCTAATCCCAATCCTTCTCTGTGATTAATACAAAGAATAATACAGTCCAGACTGAAGAAAATCTTGCAGACTATCTAGTCTCCCACAAAACTTGGGTGTAAACAGGTTCTGAACAATAAACTTTGTAAACCTGGGGCACAATCACATAAAATAGTAAGGAATTTTATGACTAGGCACTAATTTTTATTCAAAACAAGTTCAAGTTGCTGAAAACTAACATTTAACTAAGCAAGGAATGGCACAAATTACTGTAAACATGCCTCAGTGCAAGCTTTATTAGAGAAAAAAATGGGAAGACTTAATATAAATATCGGAGTATTATCCCCAAGAAAGCTTAAATAAAGCTTTTAATAGACTTTGAGACAACTGTTAACTAAAGCAGAGACACTTGACAAAATTCTGAATATAATTTTCTATGACAATTTTTTAATACTAGTGAAAATTGAATTTTTAAAGGATTACTTTCAATGAAAGCATTTTTGTAAGCTATAAAACCAAAAATATTGCAAAGTTGAACATCAAAGAACCGAGAAGATCTGATATTCATTGCTAGAACCACTTCCTACCTGGCACGGTCCTCGGTATGCTAAACTTTTTCCTTTTTGGTACAAAGTACACAAGTTGCTATATTCCACATTCTCTGTGTCACAAACAGGATCCCGTGTCTGGTCACAATTTAACTGCCTTGGCACACATTCATGCTGGCTACATTCAAACTTTTCAAAACTAGTCAAGCAAACTTGTTTCTTCAGTATGCACCTGCATAAAAAAACATTCATAGAAAAGATTTTCAGTTAAATCTTTTCCAGTGCTTTACAGCTAATTATGGCTCATCAGAGCTGCAGGAAATACATGTGATAAAATATTATGAATAGCCAATTTCAGGTCCCATCACAAACCTGAAACTGGTTCATACCATATTTAGTCAATGTATGTGAATGCAACTACAGTTTCCAGTAATATTAATCTTTCACCAAGTACTTTTCAATGGATTTTTGAAAAAGGCTGGGATAAACTTATTACCTACTCCCAAGCTTCATTTTTTAAGTGTATATTTAAGCAAAAATAGAGAAACATGAAAACAATGAACTGCCAGAGAAAAAGATTATATTGCAGAGGTCTAGCCTCACCCTTCTTTCACAAGGTAGTGAAAACAAGACTTATAAGATAATATGGTTTCAATTACAAATATATACTTGGCTACCAGGTTTGTAGGTTCAGTATACTATATCACATCCACTCTTGGGGATGACTGCAATAAATGATAAAACGTAGTGTTAACATAATTTCCTTTTTTCAGAATGTCATCCCTCTCAAGCCTTCACAGCAATAAGCATTCTTTCCCCTTTATACTATGTATGCACATTCTGTGGTCATATCTGCCATATGCCCTGCAAGACACCACTCCGCTGGAGAAATGCTAGCCAATAGAGCATGATGACTCTAATGAAGTCGGAGACTGATGAAAGGTCAAATGGCTTTTTAAACAACGTACTCCTTCCATAAATAACAACAATGCTACCACTGGATAGTGTACAATATATACTTATTCTCTCAGAGTGCTCCTGTCCAATGCATTACACATTTTCACTTTATATTAAGGAAGACCCAAATTCTGAAATTTAAACACTTCTCAAGTGGAACGTAAGATCTGAAATAGATTCTAAACACTTCAGAGACATTCTAAAATAACCAATTCTTAGTTTACCCTACATTAGCAAACTGACACAGAAAAATTTATTGGGTACAGTCCTTTACTGAAAGTCCAAATTAAGGTTTTAAATGAAATGGTTATTCTGTAAAACTAAAACATTCTCTATAATTTTCAAATTAAAAATATAAAAGGTTAAAAGTGTATTTCCACAATGTGGCTTTGAAATTCTAGTTTTCAGTGCTGTGATGGCTTTTACAGCTACAAAACTACAGTGATTTCTCTGCAGTTTTCTACATCAAGGCATAAAGTGCTGGAAAAAGAAAACAATAAAATGTCTATAATCACTTTTCACGAAAACACAGTATTACACAACTTCTTATGGTGGCTTTCTTTCAATATAGAAAAACATACAAATTCAAAGGAGGATGAAGTGTTGCACAACACTGAGAAAATTGAAGACAGAGACTTCTATTATGAACTATGGACTTGGATTTTTGTAAGACGAGTCAAATTTTCTTTTCTCCTGACAGTAATACAGAGCATATTTTTGTGCTAATATGTTTGTCTACACAGTTTTTTTTCTCTTACATTGAAAAAACAAAGATTCTAGACATTGCCTGGAGGAGAAGGACCTCGGAGTGTTGATTGATAGGCAGCTAAATATGAGCCAGCAGTGTGCCCAGGTGGCCAAGAAGGCCAATGGCATCTTGACTTCTATCAGTATTGATGCGGGCAGCAGCTCCAGGGAGGTTATTCTCCCTCTGTACTCAGCACCGGTGAGACCGCTCCTTGAATACTCTGTTCAGTTCTGGGCCCCTCACCACAAGAAGGATGTTGAGGCTCTGGAGCGTGTCCAGAGAAGAGCAATGAAGCTGGTAAAGGGGCTGGAGAACAGTCCTTATGAGGAACGGCTGAGAGAGCTGGGGTTGTTTAGCCTGGAGAAGAGAAGGCTGAGGGGAGACCTTATGGCTCTCTACAACTACCTGAAAGGAGGTTTTGGAGAGGACGGCACTGGCCTCTTCTCCCTAGTGACAGGGGACAGGACAAGAGGGAATGGCCTCAAGCTGTGCCAGGGGAGGTTCAGACTGGATAGTGGAAAGAAATTTTTCACAGAAAGGGTCATTGGGCACTAGCAGAGGCTGCCCAGGTAGGTGGTTGAATCACCTTCCCTGGAGGTGTTTAAAAGATGGGTAGGGATGTGGTTCATTGGCAGATTGGAATGGTTAAACTTGATGATCTGGTGGGTCTTTTCCAAGCCATTGAGTCTATTACACAGTTTCATAAGAGACACTCAAGCCATCTGGACTGATCAATATTTTCCTATTTTAGAGACAAATGTACAGATTATTCACTGAATAAGCAAGACTAAAACCAAATCTTGAAATCAGGTGTGGGGCTTTTTTATCTACTAGAAGAATGTGTGGAACAAATTAATAAAATCACATTTAATGCCATTTCAACCAAATTTGACAAAATTTGATTGTCCCATTTTTTAAAGTATACATTAATTCTCTTTTATTGCTAAAACTGAGATCTGCATAAATGAATTTAAATGATGTAGCACTACATGAACAATACAGAGAACTGGCACTTATGACAGTCCATTACTAAGTATGGGAAATAAAAAGCTGCTTCAAGTGGTCATTTTTACTGACGTACCCCAAAAGCAAAACGTTACAATATCAACACATTCAAAGTAAATCTGATTCACAAGTAGATGATGCCAAAGAAAAGCTCAAAATTATATTCTGCTTTTACCTGTGATTTTTATTACAAGGGTTAGGGTTACAAGAATCCTTGACAATGCATGATCCAAATTCAAACTGATTATCCTGGAGCCCAACACAACGAGCTATACAGGCACTTGGATATGTGCGCCCATTTTGACCGCATACTGGCACAAACTGATCCACACAGTTACACGGTAAACCTGTGAAAGCAACACATAAAACAGGAATTTGGTGCACACTTACTTGCTATGATGGATGATACAAAAGGGATCACTAAGCTATCTTTGCCTTGCAGCAAACACAAAGATACACCTTATATTCAGTCACTTCCTCCCTCTTATAATTTAGCAATGCTATAGCACATACGCACTTATAAGCAATAAGAAGGAAATTTGTGCCCTGCCTCCTGGCTAATTCTACTCCGCTTTCTCCGCATTTTTCCCATATTCCTCATCTGTTGTCCCTAGTGGCATAACCCTGTCACTGCCTATTTTTACATATCAGCTGAGGTTTTACTTTTTAAATACCGATTTTTTTTTCTAAAGGTATGTGTTCATTCTGAAGTGCTGGTTGGACATGAGTCAAAATAGTTAAAAGAACACATTAATAACAATTATCAGTTATTTTCTGTTAATACTACAGAAAGAATTTAGAAGATAATCCTCACGCTAAGAATATTAAGCTAACAGTTTCCATAGTTTGGCAAGTTACCTGTAAACTTCCGACGTTCATCTTCTGAACTGTGCTCAGTCAGACACTGACGCGTAGAACATACCAAATTCCCAGCAAAACACGAACAAACGTTACAATCTATATTAAATGATGTTCCATGGCCTTGAAATAAAAGAAATTAAGTGAATGCTTACAATTGATGCAAATATACAATAAGATGATACAGTCACATGTACTATATAAGTAATACGTTTTCAATATTAATTGTTCCAGTAATTTCCCTTATTCAGTTTCTTTGCACACTGAAATGCTGATCTTTTCTTAGATTTCTAGTTTTGCTTTATTCATTTAAAGAAGTCATCTGTTCACATGTGGTTTTGATTAATTAGTTAGACAACCACTCCCTCCTTTCAAAGCTTGTATAATTTACTTTTTAAGAACAATTTAAAGATGCAAACTGACATACACTCAGAGAAGAGAAGGGGTAGCGTAGTACACAGCATTAGGTTCACGCAAAAATAACTGCCATTTTAAACTATCAACTTTAAAGCAGTACATCTCAATTTAGAATAAAATGTATTAATTGAAATAACAGCCATAAGAATCTACACATATTTGCTCAAAAGAAACAAGTCTATTTATTCCAGTAGTAAGAGTAAAGACTTTGGAGTCCTGGAACTGATTAATTTTTTTAGGGCATTTTGAGCTGCTGCTTGGCTATGGAAAATCTTCTCATGCAGGAAGTTGTTGAGATGATTGCAATTGTGGTAATCAGTGGGAGAGAGGTTTGGTGAGTAATCTGGGTGAGGTAGAGTTTTGTAGTCCAGTTTGTGCAACTTCCAAATAGGCCTTTGTGAAACATGTGGTTCTGGAGAAGAACCAGTCCTTTTCAATTGACCAATGTGGGATGTAAACATTGCAGTTCTTTGTGTATTTTGTTGATTTCTTGGTGATACTTCTCTGCTGTCATGGTTTTGCCAGGATTCAAGAAGTTGTAGTGGATGATTCCACTTGCTGACCAAACAGTGACCATAACCTTCTTTTGATGTAACTTCAGTTTGGAAAGTGTTTTGGTGCTCCATCTCATACCAGCCACTGTGTGGAATTCTATTGGTCGTTGTGTAGAATCCATTTTCTGTCTCATTTCACAATGAAATCAAGAAATGAATTTTAAAGGACTTTGAGAGCAGACTTTGCAATGGCTGTTTTTTAAATTTTCATTCAGCTCATGCAGCGCCCATTTGTGAAGCTTTTTTGATTTTCCAGTTTGGTGCAGATGTCGAACAACTGTTGAATGGTCAATGTTTAGTTCTCCTGCAACCTCTCGAGTTGTTTTGCATGGATCTGCTTCAATACTGGCTCTCTACTGGTTATCTCCTATTGCAGAAGGACTTCCACGACCCTCCTCATCTTCATAGCTCTCATTTCTCATTATGAAATTTTTGGAACCAATATTGAGGTGCATGTTCATTAACAGTCCCCTGCCCAAATGCTTGGTTGATATTGCTAGAAGTTTCTGCTCTCTCACATCTTCTTTTGAACTCATAAAATAAAACTGCTTGAATTAACTTTTTTCCATTTTTAATTTGACAGCATAATACAAAAAGGAATAAGTGGTGAAAACAAAACCATTAGCACAAATAGAGTGAATTTTGCATTTTAAAATGATATACTACACAAATAAGTTTAATCCAAAATAAGTACCACAGTTTACAATAAAACCAGCAATTATTTTTGCACCAACCTAGTACTTCTGTGAATTCTGGCTAGCAAGCTCCATACTTTTAAAGGTAAATATTTTGTATAGATATATGCTTCTCCAAAATTAATTTTAAGTAAGACTGCTAAACTTTCAGCTGTAGTCTCATNCTGCCATTTTAAACTATCAACTTTAAAGCAGTACATCTCAATTTAGAATAAAATGTATTAATTGAAATAACAGCCATAAGAATCTACACATATTTGCTCAAAAGAAACAAGTCTATTTATTCCAGTAGTAAGAGTAAAGACTTTGGAGTCCTGGAACTGATTAATTTTTTTAGGGCATTTTGAGCTGCTGCTTGGCTATGGAAAATCTTCTCATGCAGGAAGTTGTTGAGATGATTGCAATTGTGGTAATCAGTGGGAGAGAGGTTTGGTGAGTAATCTGGGTGAGGTAGAGTTTTGTAGTCCAGTTTGTGCAACTTCCAAATAGGCCTTTGTGAAACATGTGGTTCTGGAGAAGAACCAGTCCTTTTCAATTGACCAATGTGGGATGTAAACATTGCAGTTCTTTGTGTATTTTGTTGATTTCTTGGTGATACTTCTCTGCTGTCATGGTTTTGCCAGGATTCAAGAAGTTGTAGTGGATGATTCCACTTGCTGACCAAACAGTGACCATAACCTTCTTTTGATGTAACTTCAGTTTGGAAAGTGTTTTGGTGCTCCATCTCATACCAGCCACTGTGTGGAATTCTATTGGTCGTTGTGTAGAATCCATTTTCTGTCTCATTTCACAATGAAATCAAGAAATGAATTTTAAAGGACTTTGAGAGCAGACTTTGCAATGGCTGTTTTTTAAATTTTCATTCAGCTCATGCAGCGCCCATTTGTGAAGCTTTTTTGATTTTCCAGTTTGGTGCAGATGTCGAACAACTGTTGAATGGTCAATGTTTAGTTCTCCTGCAACCTCTCGAGTTGTTTTGCATGGATCTGCTTCAATACTGGCTCTCTACTGGTTATCGCCTATTGCAGAAGGACTTCCACGACCCTCCTCATCTTCATAGCTCTCATTTCTCATTATGAAATTTTTGGAACCAATATTGAGGTGCATGTTCATTAACAGTCCCCTGCCCAAATGCTTGGTTGATATTGCTAGCAGTTTCTGCTCTCTCACATCTTCTTTTGAACTCATAAAATAAAACTGCTTGAATTAACTTTTTTCCATTTTTAATTTGACAGCATAATACAAAAAGGAATAAGTGGTGAAAACAAAACCATTAGCACAAATAGAGTGAATTTTGCATTTTAAAATGATATACTACACAAATAAGTTTAATCCAAAATAAGTACCACAGTTTACAATAAAACCAGCAATTATTTTTGCACCAACCTAGTACTTCTGTGAATTCTGGCTAGCAAGCTCCATACTTTTAAAGGTAAATATTTTGTATAGATATATGCTTCTCCAAAATTAATTTTAAGTAAGACTGCTAAACTTTCAGCTGTAGTCTCATATACAATGCAAAACTCCTCTGTCGTGCTCATTTTCTTCCATTGTGTGTACTTTTTGTCAAGAGCTAAAAAGTGACAGTGCTTCATTCAAGTCTTCACTGTTTAGCAACATCTACTCCAGTTGTAATTTCAGCCTCAACAAGCAGTACAAGTTACAATGCAGCTTTGTCCAAAGCAGAGAACAAGAAAGGCTGGAGCAAAGCTGAACCGAAACCCAGACCCACACTCAGGACAAGACACACACAAGTAGATAGGTCTGTGTTTACCCACTGGCTTTCAGAAAGGAGCCCTTAATAACGCAACTGATACCACCACAGCTGCTTTTTGAGGATGAAGCAATCTGCCTAGATTTTGCATTTTATAAAGTCAGTAACTTTTTAATACACAAATCTAAGAATCTAAGTACAAACTTCAGGCATTTTTCTTCAATTTAGCAATTCCAGTTTGGTTCTGTGAACCGTTCATATGACTGTCCTTCACTGTGCTGTATGATTTATGTAAAATCAATTCACATTGGTGACAACCAACCTACCTATAACCAGGTCAATTATCAAAGTCTACCAACACACACAGACCTCTTCAGGAAAAATTAAGAGTAACTATGCCTTACAAAGTAAAGCAATTCTCTCTAATCTCTTCAAAGGACTGAGTTGAGATTAAGGATTAGAATTTAAAAAAAATATTACAGGGGCACAAGAAAATCCTTAGGTTCGGAGTAAAGAGCAACTGACTTAAGATTCACTTGAAAACTCTGCAAGATTAACGGCTCTCCCACAAGAAACAACTCTCCATGAACTTCTCCAACATGAGTCCTTGCCATGGGCTGCAGTCCTCCACAACCTGCTCCACTCTGGATTTCCATGCAGCCCTAGCCTCCTTTGGGAGCCTTCATCTGCTCCAGTGTGGGATCCTTCACAGGCTGCCAGTGGATATCCACCAGGACTCCTAATGAGCTGCAGGGTGACAGCCTGTTCAGTGATAGTCTCCTCCATGGGCTACAGGAGAATCTCTGCTCATGCATCTGGACCACTTCCTCCTGCTCCTTTGCCACTGCCCTTAGTCTGCACATCTGGTGTCTGCAGGGCTGTTTCTTCCACAGGTCCTTTATCTTTCACCACCAATCTGCCAGGCCAAACAGGCCCAACTGGTTCAACGAGCCCTGGCATCCTGATCAGAGGCTGGGAGGTGGGAGGGGAGCAGCAGAGACACTTGTGCCTTTCCCCTCTCTCTGCTGTGGCCCCTTCACTGATTTTTCTCCCATTTTTAACAAAGTTATCACAGAACCATCACCATCATTGCTGAGAGACTCAGCCTTGGACAAACGTGGGTCCTGCTCCAGAGCCAGCAGTTCCAGCTTCTGGCAGCTTTGCACAGAAACCGCCCATGTAGCACCCTCCTGCCCAGCTTCTTAAACCTTGCCATGCAAATTGAGCACAGCGGTGTACTAACAATACACTTCACTCAGGATTTTCATTGATTGAGACAGACAGTTGTCAAGTCAGATTATGTTTATCTATTTGCCTTAAACATTTTGTCAGAGGACTACCCACTTGTGACACCAGCTTGTCTGTTGTGCCATGGTTCAGCAGGGGGCAGTGCAGGAGCAGGCACAGTTCTCCCTCACTGGGGTGAAGTCGGGCCCCAGAGCTGGTTTTGGCGGGGGGGAGGGGATGCAGCTGTTGCTGCTGCCCCTGCTATCCCCCACCTGCTTACTTCCAGAGCCCAACAAAACGGACTTGGGGATATAAGGACTTGGAAGGGAGGGGTCAGGGCTCACTTCCATGCTGGCACTCACACTCTTCAATTGGAGCAGCCTGGACCATGCGTCCTGGACCACGTGTTCCCGAGATCATCTGCTGCCTTTGATGTGGTGGTTTCTTTCCCTCTCTCTCTTTCTCTCTCTCTCCCACTGCCCCACACCACCCCACCCCCATTACCTTATGGTGTGCATGTTGGATCGGATTCTAGGGACTTGGGTGGTTTTCGGGGATGCACTTCTGTAACTTTGGGTGGTTGCATCCCCCCGTGTTTTTGTTGTGCACCCCGGTATCTTGGTGTGTTTAGGTTTGCTGGAGCCAGAAATAAATACTGTTTTGATATTCACCCTGGGAGTGACCTTATTGGCCTCCAGATCGCCACAAAGACAAATGAATCCACCTTCCACCCTTGTCAGGGCCGGACACGAGTTTGTGGCTCGTGGGTCCAGGTTGTGACAACAGTTCAGTATTGATTTAAACAATGGAGCTCTCCATCATATGCAAGAATTAAACAAGCATTATATATAGGGATGCAAACATTAACTTTTGTGTTTTCTGATAAAGCTCTGCATTCAGATATGTACCTCATTGCTTAAGGAACAGCTGCTGCATGAAGATATAGTTACTTAAACTTACTTTTTCTTTGTCCTCCCACAATGCATGACTTTTGGAGGTCAACACAACGCATCTCCATGCAGTTTTCTAGCAATCCACTATGTCCACAGGTACAAATCTTGTAACAACCAACATCACCAGCTGAGGATGGAACCTGAATAAGTGTACCTTGACGGACAATAAAATCTGAGGCTTCTCCCAGTTTGCAACCTACATACAAGGACAAATTTTAGCTCATGTTTAGTAAATACTATGGCAAATGCCACTACCAAAAAATATCTACAACTTTTTGAAATGTGAAAAAGGTAAGATGTTCCTAAAGCAGCTTCGTTCTCACCCTTTCAAGAGATTCTCTCATTTCATAGAGGCAGCAAGTAGCAGAAATAGAAGATGCTTGCTTGAGACAATATTCTGAAGCACCAGTAGAAATGTCACTTCACAGAAAAAGACTGGTAACTCCAGTAATTCTCAAGTGATCTCATCTTCCACAGTTCTATTGTAGTATGAAAGATATGTGATATAACAAATGTCACATATCCTTCACTCCCTCCAATACCAAACTGAATTAAAGAGTCTCACAAGCAAAGCCAGGCCATTTGACCTCTCTCATGTATTTTATTATGTCTTCCTTCCCTACTTCTATCTGTTATGTGAGCACTGAAAGACTGTCATTGGTAGATACGAAGTGAGGAGAAAGGGAGAAAAAGCAGGAAAACGATTTAAAAAAAATGGAAAATAAGAAAAATTATTAAAAAAACTGCAAAGAATCAATAATAAAAGAACTAGATTAAAAACACCCTAGAAGTGATGAACTGTAGCAAATCCCCCAAAACTTTCAACCAATAAAAAGACTGACCTCAAACATGAAAACTCAGCTTCCAACCTTTACAGGAAATAAACTGTCCCTTTGAAAATTCTGGGTAAGCTTGTTTTTAGATCAAATACTTCTGCCCCATTTTTAAAAAGGGCACTAAAAATGATCCTGGGAACTACCAAACTGTCAGCCTCACCTCTGTGCCTGGGAAGATCATGGAACAGATCCTCCTAGAAGCTATGCTAAACCACATGGAGGATGAGGAGGTGATTAATAACAGCCAGCATGGCTTCATCAGGGGCAAATCCTGTACGACGAACCTAGTGGCTTTCTATGATGGGGTAACCACAGTAGTGGACACAGGAAAACCAATGAATGCTATCTATCTGAATCTCTGTAAAGCATCTGACACAGTCCCTGCAACATCCTTCTCTCTAAATTGAGAGATAAGGATTTGATGGGTGGACTGTTTGGAGGATAAGAGACTGGTTTGATGGTTGTATTTGGAGTGTAGTGGTCAATGGCTCAAAGTCCAGATGGAGATCTGTGACCAGTGGTGGCCTTCAGGGGTCCATATGGAGAGCAGTGCTGTTTAATATCTTCTTCAATTATATTGACAGTGAGATTGAGTGCACCCTCAGCAAGTTTGCACATGTGCCATATCACTTCATTCCTGAGCCCTAAATTTAGGCACTCTGAATCCAGTGAAGACTGAATCTGAATCCAGCTAAGACTGAATCTGAATCCAGCAAGAGAGAAGCTCTTAAGAAAAAGTTTATGTATTAATTTACTCAGACTGGAACTAGTTACCCATGAGCTGCTGGAGAGAATCTGAGAAGTTGATCTGGCCTATCAAGAAGGATTTGGGACAATTCCATGTAAGATTCTACGTTTAATACAACATCTGAATTTCTGCCAATGCAAATCCCAAGGGACCTTGCATTTCACTGGATTCTCAGAGCTCTCAAAATGTCCTCCTGAGATTGACAGCCCAATTTCATTAGTTTTGAGGCAAGACACAGTGTCCATTTATTTCACTAGTAAGGAAAATAATGTAGATATGGCTAATAATGGATGGAAATAGAGAGTACATATGTCATGTTGTCTGCAGAAGCAGCGAGCTGCATTGTATTTGCAGTATTGCATGCTCGTAATTTAAATAGCAGGCAGGCTGCTCAGAGATCATGTATGGATATTTATTCCTCCTGAAGGAACATAACTAATGTGTCTTCTGATAAGACACTATGTTACAGTGGATAATGAAAATAGAAACACAGGAAGAAAAGAAAAAAGCTAGAAGATAAGCTACAGCTTCAGAAAACAAAAGATAATTTTGACAATAGTTCTTTTGGGATACCAGCAATTAACTTTAAAACTTTGAACAAAATTTCAGTAACATATTGTTATCAGCAAAATTTAGGTGAACATAAGTCCAAACCCCCTTACCTGGCACACAGAAATATGGAAGACATAATTCTCCAGATTGACACCCTTTTCTATTTACTTCGCATAACTGATTAGCTGGACATGGATTTGGATTACACGGATGTGTTACTTCTTCCACAATGTTACCTAAAGAACTTGGACCTGGAAACACAGTATACAGCACCTATATTAATTTAAATCAGCTTTATTTTTTCTTCAGTAAAGCACAGCATTTCTTACAGTCAGTAAAATCACATTTTTGACAATTCCATAATTTTTTTTTTTTTTAAACTGTAGTTGTAGAAGCTTGAAATGACAAGGTAGTTAACTTATTTCAAACGGTCAGTTCTCAATCCTGGAAATAATGAGCCAGATGACTCTTCACAAGCGAAATATATTTCCTCTGTTTTGCCTCCTCTATATGACAAAAAATACACGTTGACAATGACCAGCAGTTTAATCAAGAGAAGTCCCATAGTCATGATTAAAAAAACTGGAGGTTTAAAGTATACTTGATGTTTAATCAAGTTTGCTACCATTGATAAACTTCTATTTCTGTCTTCCCTTTAACGCACTAATACTATCCTCCTGTTACAAGATTAAGGAAAGGGAAGACAACACGGAAAAGCAGCAGCTAAATGGAAAGAACTATTTATAGCTTCAATACATTGCCTCTTCAGGAACAATTTATTCGTTGAGGTGTGCTTTCAACTGCAGCTCTTACTAACAAATATTTTACTAGTTTCAAAGGTCCTGGGATTCTGAGAAAGAAATATCAAAATTTAATTTGGAAGAATGTCCAAAATGGATAAATCCTGTAAAGCTACAAAAGCCTAAATCCTACAGAGATAAATACACAATAAGTAGTAATAGGGAAGGGTAGATTTGGAAAATAATGTATAAAGATGCATTTAAACGGAATCTAGAACCAAGAAGAAATTTTACTACAATTATGTTCCACACAGAGGGATAAAACATGTTATAAGAAAACAGAATTGCAAAAACTTCATCTTTCCATATACCTACTAAATGCATGTTCTATTGCACCAAGAGCTAAGCTGGTTTTTGGTTATTCTAACACAGCCGAGTTTATGCACCAGGCAAAAGTATAATTTTGTACATGAAGAAGTTATGCTCTAAGTCATGCTGTTTTTTAAGTAGTGTTTGAGATCAGTTTTCCCAAGTATGATCCAGCTTTTACCCTGCAAGCAAATAGTGCTGGTCATTTTATTATTATAGTACTATTTAGCATGTAAGAAAACTTCTGGAACAGTTTTTGGTTTTTTTTAAAGTAAGGTGAACTGGTCTATCTTCAAGTATGTAAAAAACACTGAACTTCAGCAAGCCAGATGGTACAGATTAGTGTACTTGCACTGGATATGTGAGGTTCCTAAAAGAGCAGTGTGGTGGGTTAGCCTTGGCTAACAGCCAAATTCTCACTCAGTCTCCCCACTCTAAATGGAATGGGTGTAAAAAAACCCAGTTGAACAGGAATAGAAAAGCTCGGGAGTTGAGATAAAGACAGGGGGACTGTGAAGGAATTACCATCACAAGCAAAACTGAATTGACTTGGGGAAAATTACCTAAATTTATGACCAATTAAATAAATATCCAATTACAGGTTCAGGTAGCAGAAACAAAAACATACAAGCAACTTATTTCTTCCTCACTTTCCCAGGTTCACCTTCACACCTTCACTCCAGATTTCTCTGTCCCTGCTCAAGTGATGCAGTGGGGACTGGGAAGGAGGGCATGATAGTGACTATGGTCAGTACACACTAGTTTCTCTCTGCCACTTCATTCCTTGTCACTCCTTTCCTCTGCTCCACCACGGGCCCTCTATGGCCTGCAGCTTCCTTGGGGGTGCACCCACCTGCTGGGGCATGGGGTTCTCTACAACCTGCCTTGTGGGTATCTGCTCTTCCATGGTGCGCCTCCATTCTCCTCTGATCTTGGGGCTACCTCTGTTGTTTCCCACCCTTCCTCTTCCTTTGTCCTCTACCTGTCTGTCACTTTTTGTCCTTCCTTAAACATGTTTTCACAGAGGCATCACATACTTTGCTAAGGGGCTCAGCTTTGGCCTACAGTGCCCATTGCCAAGCTGGCTGTGTCTGGCACAATGTAGTCCCTGACATCTTCCCATGCAGCCTCCACCACAACTAAATAACCTTGCCAATAAACATCCAATAAAAGGAGGAATAAACATTATGAATTATGGCAATTAAAAAAATAACATTTTCTCTAATATGCTAAATAAAATGTCTCAAATTCAATATGATTTCCTTTAAAAGAAATAATAGAAGTTTTAAAAAGCAATGATAGGCATTGAAAGTATCTTGGTTACTGTTTTTGTTGCATAGTATCAACACTTACTCAGGTATGTATCCAGTGGGATACAGTTCTCCAAGTCATCTGTTGGAGATAAGAGCTCACAAATACTTTCAGCTGAGTGGCCCTCAGGGAATTTATTATGATCTCCACATTTCTTCAGTATTTCCACACAGTCTGATCTTCACATAAATAAAGGAATAGAACTTCATGAACATTAGTTGAAGAAAAAAAATCTTGTAAGAAAAAGATTTCTTTTCACATTCTTCCCTTCCCTGAATCCACAACTTTCCCCTTCAGCCTCAAGGTAGTGTGTTTGTACATGTATATGTATATGTACATGCTACATTTTGCAGATAGGGGGAAGAACAAATTTGTGACACAAGGACAGAAACTATAGCTCACGCTACTCTTGCTCTACTTTGGACTTGATGATCTTTACTTTCTATGGCAACATATATGTATGCATTTCCTTGGTTTACTAATGTCTAATCCAGGTTGAACTCACTACCTGTACTACTAACTGGTCGCTTTTCTACCCAATCACTTGCTTTCAATATTTCTTTTTTGTTTTTTTCAAATCTTTCTGTCATTTGAAATTCATTAGTAGGTCCCAAAACCTAAAAAGAGGAAAGGCTTTACATACACCACAGGGAACCAAAAAAGCACCCCAACAATAAATCAGCTTTACAATGGAATCATACACATCCACCTCATCAACAGGCAAGCATCTTCCATTTACAGTAACAGAGATTCAAGCAGTGGAACTACACAAGCTCATATTCATGTTGTGTTTGCCCTGCTGTTTTTCTACCATAACTCAAACACAGTTCTATAGTGTGTTTTTAGTTCTCATTAAAATCCTTAGCAGAACCTCTACATGGTTTTTTTGCCCTCACAGTACTTACTTGCAGATAATACTTCCTCTAGATTTGCTGTGGCAAGGTTTAATCTGCAGTGAACAGGCAATTGCCTTCCACATTTCTGGTTGGCATTTTTTAATATCAAGCACGGGAATATTTATAAATGGCATCTTAATGCTTCCTTTCTCCCATAGCTTCATGTCGTTCATGGCTCCCTGGTCTGATTGAGTATTGCAGCTCCTAAAAAGTTCTGTTGGTCTTAAAAGAAGAAGTTAAGATATGTCATGTGTACAAGAAAAAGAAAACACCATATACATTTTACCGTTCACCATATGAATTCTACAACCTTATTATGGCTTTCTTTTTGTGCTATAAGAGAGATTAATCCCTTCCACAGTTAAGCAAGATCAACATCAGTTTGAATTACGTCTTCACGATAAATAAACTCTTTAAGACTCAAGGCTAAAGCTCCCTTCTCACCTCTTCCTCTTAGATCAAATATCATTTAAATTTTTATTGCCTGAAGACAGTTGACTAAAAAGCAAGTATCTGATATCCTGATAGTGAATATTTAATGGTGAATCACTAATGCAAGTTGATATGCCATTTATATTCATCCAGGCTGCATCTATCATATATGTGATTCTACTACTCAAATAATACTCATGCAATTGCATACTGTTTTAAAGAAAAGCCAGAGATCTTTAATTGCTAACAAAATTTCAAATGTTTTTTTTGAAACTCTAACTAAGTTGTAACATTGCAATTACTAATTCAGACAACCACTTTTAAACCATGCATTTAAATCATGCATAGAGTATAAAACCACAAAAGTATCTCTGAAAGAAAATGAATTTTGAAAAAGAGTAACATGTAAATTTAACAATAATTTTTACCTTATTTGTAATACACAACATCCCAGTAACCATTTACTTGTCTATATAGTAAGACAGAAGAATATGCTGCTAATACATGATGACATTTTATAACTTCATAGGTTAGCTTTTATTATTGTATGTTTTGTTATATCTTATGTTAAGTACATTTCCAAAAATTTATTCTAAAGAAAAAATATGTGTTTTAAAATTACCTAAAAAAATATTTGCAGAAAGACAGCTACATATAAGCTTGAAAAACATTTTATTTTTGTAATCACAGCACAAGAATTCCTTTATAAAATATTCAATGTCTCTCTCCTACCTGTTATTAAAATTAGTGCAGTAAGTAAGATTTCTACAGCCCAGCTGACAAGGTTCTCGTACATCTGCTAAACAGGTCAACATGGAAACTTCAACTGCATTATACTCACAAAAGCGATCAAATTCTTGCCAGCTCTGTGAATTGCCCCAGCTTGTGCTATAAAGTTTAGTGCAGAGCTCTCTGGAAAAAAAATTAGATGAAGAAAATACAGTAAAAAAAAAAAGCAGTTGTTCAGATATTACAGCAGAGCTTATTGTTTCTTTGCCGGTTTCAACAGCCTACACTCACTGAGAAGATTGTGTTAGTGCCCACAAAGCCTGCAAGAATATCCAAATGTTGTGCTCAAAGCAAACAAGCCCGCTTCATGGTTCTCCAAGTTTTCCAATTTTGCTTAAGAAAGCTAGAAAATCTTTAAGGCAATAAGACTGAAACACTTCATAATATAAAATGCAATATTCAGTAAAAATGTAATAACTGGAAACTTGAACTAATGACTTTGAGAACCATCTCAGCTGAAGTGCATTTA
>WAAB01004731.1:0-17099 GCA_013389865.1 Piaya cayana | reverse complement strand
AGCCCCATTGTAGAAGGCCACCACATCACAGGTCAGGGGCTCCCACACCCTTGGAATGACTCCAGTAAATCCACTCGCAGAGATCTCACCAGTAGCTGGCACTTAGCCCCTGCAGCACATATACACAGGGAGTGAGATAACACAGTATGTTAAGAAAAGATTTATTAAGAAGATAGGACAGACTGTGGTGATCAGGAGCAGGGCTCAGCCAGACAAGCATACTGACCAGCCCGTTTTACATGCAATTGGCTCCTTTTATACCCTTTTATGTCTAACCCTCCCTCTTTGTTCCTCCCTGCTCCCCCTTCCCCTGGACATTGTCTCATCAGCTGGAATAGTACCACTGACCCTCTCCTGGACTCTCTCCTGGACTCACAGGTTTGCATCCTTGTCAGTTGCAAAGTCCTGAGTTTGCCTGCAGTTCCTTGATAGCCCATCAATTAGAGTGAGTGACCAGGTTTGTATCTGATTATTGTCTTTGTTAATGCTAATTGGTCAGATTTTTTTTTCCGGACTCTGTGTATTGCCTCCCTCCCTTTCCTTATCATGCACCTGAAAAAAAAAAACATTCTCACACCCCACGTATCCTTACCAATTAGGGGGACTAACCAGGTTTGTTCTTATCAGACTCTCCCTTATCATATGTTGGTCAGGTTTGTCTCTGAATATTCTTTATGGCTCCTTTGACCAGATACCCTTAAAGGAACAGACATGCTCCTTCCACATATCCCTATAGACACACCTTTGGTACCTCAACTAACTGGTCTCTCAGGGGGAGAGTCAGTAGTAGGACTGCTATTGGCATCGCCTCAATCAGTGCTAGTGGCAACCCAAACGGTACACAGACAGTAATATCGAACCAAAAGGGATTTTTTGCAGTCCCATAATACAGTCTTGTCAAAGAGCTTGAAAGTCAAGGGGTGGTTACTTGAACCCATTGTCCCAGATGTGTCTCCTCCCATCTTCTTTTATACCCCCAGCCTACTCACTCGTGGGGCAGTGTAAGTGTGGACATCAGGTGTCCACCAAAGCCATTCTATCACTCCCCTCCTCAGCTGGAAAGGGGAGAGAAAAGATAACAAAATGCTTGGGGGTTGAGATAAGGACAGGGAGAGATCACTCAGCCATTATCATCACAGGCAAAACAGGCTTGACTTGCGGATATTAATTTAATTTATTGCCTGTCAAATCAGAGTAGGATAATGAGAAATAAAACCTAAATTTTAAAACGCCTTCCCCACACCCTTCTCATCTTCCTGGGCTCAACTTCACTCCCAGTTTTTGCTACCTCCTTACCGCAAGCAGTAAGTGTTCAAGGCCAGGTTGGATGAAGCCTTGGGCAGCCTGATCTGGTGGGAGATGTCTGCCCATGGCAGGGGAGTTGGAACTGGATGATCTTTAAAGTCCCTTCCAACTCAAACTATTCTATGATTCTATGATTTCTTCACAAACTGGGGGACCCTTGTGGATTGCCCACAAGGTTACGAGTCCTGCCAGCAAACCTGCTCCTGTGTGGGCTCCTCTCTCTCCATGGTTTCATAGGACCTGCCTGGAGCCTGCTCCATCATGGACTCTCCATGGGGTCATAGCCTCCTTCGGGCATGTCCACCTGCTCTGGTGTGGGGTCCTGCATGGGCTGCAGGTGGATAGCTGCTCAAGCGTTAACCTCCATGACCTGCAGGGGGACAACCAGCCTCACCATGGTTTTCACCACGGGCTGCAGGGCAATCTCTGCTCAGGTGCCTGGAGCACCTCTTCCCCTTCCTTCTTCACTGACCTTGGTGCCTGCAGGGTCCTCAGTCTTCTGCTGCTGATGATGTGCTGGTGGGTTTTGGATTCTCTTTTTTCCTTCTTAAATATGCTGCCACTGAGGTGCTACCACCATCAGTAATTGGCACGGCCTTGGCCAGTGGCGGGTCCATCTTGGAGTTGGCTGGCATCAGCTCTATCAGACAATCTATTGGGAATCTTCTAGCAGCTTCTCACAGAAGCCACCCCTGTAGCCCCCCTGCCACGCAACCCCGATACAGTAGGAAGTAGAAAAGGCCTTGATGCTGTGTAAGTGCTGCTCAGCAGTAACTAAAACATCCCTGTATTATCAAGACTGTTTTCAGCACAAATCCAAAACATAGCCCCATACAAGCTACTATGAAGAAATGTCCCAGCTAAATTCAGTACAGTTAAGAATCTATTTCTGGCTTTTCTGGAAAAAGCAACGTTAACGGAATATTTTGGAATATCACACAGGGATGTGCCCTAACGCAGTCTGATCATGGGTGGCAAGGTGCATGGGAGAACATGGGCAGGTAGCTAGAGTGGTTTTCAGCTCCGATGGTCTGGGACTTCACTTCTAAACAAGTGTGGAATCCTGATGAAGCAACAGAACTCTTGAAAAAAGGATGCTCTGGCTATGCCAGAGAGACACAACTTCTCACGCTATGCTGGGGCCTGGCCTATGCCTAACCAAGCTGCTGTTCAGCACCCTCAAGGGGGCGAGAGGATCTCTGAGGGTCTCAGGATCTGAAGACATACAAATGGACGTTGCGGCTAAACCAGAGACTCAACCCTCAAATATATCAGTCACCTGGTAGTCAAGAATAAACAATGGAAATGGAAGTCACCTCAGTTAGTAAGGGAGGAAGAAGCTTCTCCTAAGAGGGAGCAGGAGAGGGAGAATCAGAAAGACAGCATGTTCTGCAGCAGAGCAGTTGCAAGAACAGGAGGGGAAAGAGACTGAAATCATAAACGAGACAGAAACCACCCCATACCTATCCCTGAGTGAGCTGCGAGATATGCAGAAAGATTTTGGCTGTCATCCAGGCAAGCAAATTATCTCCTGTTTGCCCCAATGCTGGGATATTGGACCCAACAGTCAGGAATTAGAGGGCAAGGAAGCCCAGCAGCTGGGATCCTTCACTAGGGACCGGGATATCGACAAAGGGATCAGAAGAGGGGCAACAATCCACAGCCTCTGGAGGCAGCTCCTGACGAGCGTGAAGGCAAGGTAGCTTCTCAAGGAAGATCTTGTAAACTACTGAGGCAAGTGGACCACCACCAAGGGAAGTATGCAATATCTGAGGGAATAAGCAGCGGTGGAGGTGATCTACAGCAACCTAGACAATGACCAGGGATCCAAAGACCCAGATGAAGTCCAGTGCACGTGATCCATGTGCCAGAAGTTTGAACGGAGTGCACCAATGTCATATGCCAATACCCTGGTGATAATGGAATGGACAGACATCGAGGCACCAACTGTGGCTAGACTGGCCTGCCTTTCTCTTCTCAAAGGAAAGGGTACTGTGGGCACACACCTCATGCCACCCTGTGGTTCTATCTGCGTGACCACAGGGAGGACATGAGGAAGTGGGACAAACCTAGAAGATCAGGTAAGTGACATGCAAGGAAAAACAGTGGCCAAAAAAGGGTCCATCCAGGAAGATTACTGCTCTGGTTACTGTTGAGCAATTCCCCAGGCAGAGCAGAAGGGATGATCCTTTTTCTGATCCTAATGAAGGGACTTCTGGTTTGCAGTTACAGGAGTAAGGTAATGGATACTCTGACCAGGAATAGAAGGGCCCTGCCTCTGGCCAGGTGGAAGAAAGGGACAATTGGGTTTATTGGCCTATATGGATTCAAGATTCAATGGTGTGGCACATTGGAACCACAGGAGTATAAGGCTCTGGTGGACACCTGTGCACAGTGTACCCTAATGCCATCAGGGTACAAGGGAGCAGAACCCATCTGGATTTCAGGAGTGACGGGGACATCCCAACAGTTGTCTGTATTGGAGGCTGGGGTGAGCCTAACAGGGGACAAGTGGCAGAAGCGTGTGGACCTGGCCTGGCATGAGTTGAATGGCTCTAAGCAGGTGTATGCCCCCAGCCTCAGTGGCAAGGCCAGAAGTGCTGGAGAGCATGTCTGAACTTGTCTAGGGAGGAGGGACATGCCTGAGCCTGTTACCTGTCCTCCCCACCTGATGAGGTAAGGGGTGGGGACAGAGAGTTTAAAAAACCCCTCGAAAGCCTGCAACTCTGTGCAACGCTCTGTAATTTCATCTCTGTCTGTCTGTCTTGTCTCTCTCTGTTTGTCTGTTGTCACTGTTTGTCTGTTCTCTCTCTCTCTGCAACTCTCTCTGTCAGCTTGTCCCTCTCTGCTTGTCTTGTCTCGTGTTTGTGTGTTGTGTGTGGACGCCCACCATCTTCTGGACCCACTGAACAAAGAAACACATGCTGCTACATGTGGAGTTCCTAAGGTGGTGACTATCTCTCATCTCTTGCAACTATTTGCTTCTCGTAACTCTTTTATCCTTTCCTAGCTTTTCTCCTTTTCTGCCTTTCTCCTTTTCTCTTTGCAATGCGTGCGGCTGTAGTGGGCAGTAGCGGGCAGTTTTGATTTGATTTCGGGTTTGACTCCAGGAAACATTAGGGCTCTCGGTGCTGTTTGGGGCTCAGTTAAGCAGATTGTTACGGTGTTGTGAAACGTTGCCACTGATGGGCTGTTTCGGTCACTTTTGTGGGTGCGGCTTTTCCTGTCTGTGCTCTGTTCCGTGCAGGTTGTTTGATCGTTTGAATCCAGTGTTTTAAGGGCATGCATCTTATCATCTTATTTAGTAAAAGATATAGTGTACATCTCTACCTCTGAGTGATTTAAAATTACTCGGGCACTATGCCGGGAAAAAAGAACTCGCTCTCTTTTAAAGTGGGCCACGATAAGAAGTATCCTATTGTGATGGGTCTGGAGTCTCTGTGCATCCTTGGCATAGACTACCTCAGGAGTGGGTACTTCAGAGACCCAAAATGGTACCAGTGGACCTTTGGTGTAGCTGCCATGGGTACAGAGAAGATTAAACCGGTGACTACTTTGCCCAGCCTCTTGGAGGATCCCTCCATTGTGGGCTTGCTGTGGATCGAATAACAGCAGGTGTCGACTGTTACCATGATGGCGCACCGGCAGCAATATCACACCAACTGAGGCTCCCTGGTTCCCATCTATGAGGGTTTTTTGCCATCGACTTGGAGAACCAAGGAGTGATCAGCAAGACTCACCCTTTAGTAGTCCCATATGGCCAGTGCAAACGTCTGTTGGAGGGTGGAGGCCAACAGTGGACTACAGCGGTCTGAACAAAGTCATGCTGCCGTTGAGTGCTGCCGTATCAAATACACTAGAACTCCAATATGAA
This sequence comes from Piaya cayana, assembly GCA_013389865.1. NCBI lineage: Eukaryota > Metazoa > Chordata > Aves > Cuculiformes > Coccyzidae > Piaya > Piaya cayana. Next base: position 11,920 of record WAAB01004731.1, on the reverse strand, counting down.
CTGGAGTCAAAAGCAGCCAAGTAGTATGCCTCAACTGATATTGCTAATGTGGGTTTTTTTGATCCCTTTGGCAGCAGAGTGCAGGCCACAGTTTGCTTTTATGTGTCGGAGGAGTGTCCAGTACACCTGGAAATGACTGCCCCAGGGGTGGAAGCACAGCCCCACCATTTGCCATGGACTGATCCAGACTGCACTGGAACAGGGCGCAGCCCCTCAACACCTGCAATACATCGATGACATCATTGTGTGGTGCAACACAGCAGTGGAAATGTTTGTGTTTTCTTCTGAAAGATGGTTTTGCCATAAAAGAACGCAAGGTCAAAGGACCTGCACAGGAGATTCAGTTTTTAGGAATAAAATGGCAAGATGGGCATCATCATATCCCAATGGATGTGATCAATAAAATAACAGCTATGCCCCCACCAAATAATAATTTTAAAAAAGCCCTCAAGCTTTCCTAGGCATTGTGGGCTTCTGGGGAATGCACGTGCCAGGTTACAGTTAGATTGCGATCTCTCTCTATTGAGTGGCCTGAAAGAACAACCTGCTATACCCTGCCCAAAACAGAGATACTAGCAGCATATGAAGGGAGTTCGAGTCCATGTTTCACAGTACCCATGTACCAAAGGGAAGTGCCCCTGAAGAACAAGTCAGCAACCATCAAGTGGACCAAGATGCTCAGATCACCACAATCGACAAAGACCTGGACTGGGAACATAAAGGGGAACTATTTGTAGCTCGATGGGCTCATGAAACATCAGGACATATGCGATGAGATGTCACCTATAGCTGGCCAAGAGATGAGGAGTGGACTTGTCTACAAATTCTATTATACAAATAATAAAGGGCTGAAATTTGTGCATTAGTGAAAAAGCTAAACAACAAAAAACATTGAGACATGGAAGATGACATTTAAACCACCAATTTGGAGATGCGTGGCAAGTAGACTACACCAGACCTTTGTGCAGGACTACTAAGGGGCATTGATAGGTCCTAGCCATGGTAGAAATGACTACAGGCTGGCTTGTGACTTACCCAGTGACACGTGTCACTGCTAAAAGCACAGTAGTGTTGAAAAACAAATTTTTGTGGAGGCATGGTACACCTGAAAGAATTGAGTCTGACAATGGCTGTCATTTAAAAAATGAAATTATAAAGTTGGGAACATGGAATTGACTGGATATACCATATTCCCTATTAACCCCAGGCCTTGGGAAATGTAGAATGGCTTAATGGACTCCTGAAAACCATGATACAAGCCCAGAGAAAAGGGGATATGAGAAATGGATGTTCATTTGCCAGAAGCCGCTTGGCTTGTAAATACGGGAGAGGCATCATCCCAACCAGGCCCAGGCCAGGCTAGACATGTTTTACCTCTCTAAGTCTGACTCTTCCCTTTTAGACTGAAGGCTTGAGAAATAGCTGATTGAGATGGTTATATTTACTGATTAAGAGATACAACTTTAAAAACTAGTAATACCTTAGTTGGCTAACAAACTCACCACTGTTATTAGCAATATTAGTACACAATTAGATCACTGCAAGTAATATTGGGTTACGATTCTATTCCTCATTAGTAGTATCATTATTGATACACAGTTGCATTAGTATAAAGAAAACTTATAAAACACACACATAAGTGATATTAAGTTGCAATTTTATTGCCTTTCCTCCTGCACTTAGTAGTAAGGCACAAGTCTATCCCTCCATACAAGTTTATTCCTTCTTATTCATCCTCCCACACCAAGTCTTCTGGACGTAAGGCCTGATGGAGAGTCCAGCAGGTTGTCCAAGGGGGTTCCCTCTAGTGTCCTGGGGAGCTTGGGTCTGCAGGTCAGCTTCACCACCATTTGCAGGCCTCTGCACTTCTACCACTGCAAAATCCCCCAGTTCTTTGTCCTCCACCTGGTTTTATCCCGTATTACCCATTTTCTCTTTTCCCAAACACACCTTTTAACCACCCCTGCAATCTCCTTTTCTCTGCCCAAACATGTTCCAAACAAACAATCCATTCCTAATTATCTTTTCCTCATTGGTCCCAAATCTGTTACATCTGTACCCAAATTTGGTACTTCCAACACTGTCACCTAGGCAATTTTGGCCTAATATGTTATTATGACATTACCAATACAGTTACCTAGATTAAGGTGGCCTTGCATCGCAAGACTCCTGTACTAACTCCTGTTATCTTCATAACAGCTCGTATGGTGCTGTGTTTTAGATTTGTGACCAAAGCAGTGCTCATAGAATCATAGAATCATAGAATAACCAGGTTGGAAGAGACCCACCGGATCATCGAGTCCAACCATTCCCATCAAACACAAAACCATGCCCCCCAGCACCTCACACACGTTTTAGATATTGCTGAACAGTGGTTGCATAAAGTCTGTTTCTCTGTTTCTTACTCTGCCTGCTCTCCTGGGCACTTGTTTTGTTTTGTTTTCTTCCTCACTTCTTCCGCTGCTCCTTTGCTTATAAATTTTTATCTCGACCGATGAGTTTTCTTGCTTTCACTCTTCTTTTCCTCTTCCCCCATCCCACTGGGGGTAGAGGGTGAGGAGTGAGCCAGCGGTTGGTTGTGTGGTGCTTAGCTGCCTACCGGGGTTAACCCACAACAACTCCCTTCTGACTCTGGTCCATGATGGTTATATTTCATTTTCATTGTATGCTTCTCGGACAGAATTATCTTACTTTAGCCTTGATATCCCTACCTACTCCTAATTAAGCACAAGCAGTTTACATACCAGAGCAATGACATAACCCAGCTAGTGGTCACACCATACTTCTGCCCTTAAAGAGCTTTCATCACACCTCTGGTTCCCATCAGAGGCCTTAGGTAGTTTTGAAGCCTAATATTCCAGCGGGAACTCTTGCTTACAGCCCGTCAGAACAGNGCACTGGCACAGGTTGCCCAGGGAAGTTGTAGATGCCCCATCCCTGGAGGTGTTCAAGGCCAGATTGGATGGGGCCTTGGGCAGCCTGATGTGGTGGGATGTGCCCCTGCCCATTGTAGGGGGGTTGGAACTAGATGATCTTTAAGGTCCCTTCCAACCCAAACTATTCTATGATTTTTTGATTCTATGAATAGAAGCCAGAGGGGAGCAGGTAAAAATGAAGCCTGGTATGTAGGCTTTATCAGTGAACACAAAGGGCTTCTCACCAGTATGATGACAAGACTTTATTGGACCACCAACTTCACAAGCATTTACAAATGTACCCAAAACAATTTAAGATTAAAATTTAAATATGAGACCCTATCTAATGGAAGAAACAGAAACCAACACTAGTGAATTAACCTCAGTACTATCTTGCCAAAGAACATGGTGAACCCCACAATTTGTAACACCACCCTTTGGTATGTTTACCATAGGCAAGTGGCAAACTTGACTTGGAACAATCCAATGACTTGGAACTCGATGATCCGATGGGTCTCTTCCAACCCGGTGATTCTGTGATTCTGTGATTCTAATAAGAGAAAGAGTACCACATCAAGTGGGACTGGAATGTAAATTGATGCAATACCCCTGTGCGCCTTTTATTATAAGTATTCAACACACCATGTTCCCCGAGCAAGGCATCTACAGAAGAACTAAGAGAAACATATCAGGTACACAAGAAGTTGCCCTAAACACCATGCATAGCCAAGCCCACCATGTCCAGCTGCAACAGGTTGGACAACTAACCTCTCAGTGCCTTGAGGGGCTAGCTAAAGCTGCTATACAAATAGAAATGGCTCACCTGCAATTGCGCTGAACAGAAAGACAGACGCGTGAAGTCATGAAAAACGTATCTAAGACTATTCCTACTGGTATTCAGAATGACTCTTTGGACACTATCTGCAATGGGCCACTTTACTAATAATGTACAAGTATGGTTAATCTGTGAAGGAAAACATTGGGATAGCGGAGCCTGTCTGTTACATCTTTCTAATACTTCAGCAGGAGAAGTACTTAGCTGTGAGCTGCACACCTAAGATGTGAGGGCACTTCTAAGAATTAGGTGGAAAACCCAATCTGTGTGGGCTACATATGTCCGAGATGTGGAATTACCAGTCATAATGGCTGGTCAGTTATGGATGCATAGCTTGATGCCTCCACGGCTATGAAAAGACAGTGAACAAACCAAAATTGTCCCTGTAGACATTTGAAATAGGGTTCTATGCATTAATAATCACTCTTTCACAGAGGCAATAAATTGCCAAACTCCTTCACGTAGATACACTTATTGCATAGTAATTAATGCGTGCATTTAGTCTGTCCTAACCTAAACCATGACACTGCCTCTCTTTCTCTGCCCCTCCTTTTGCCCTGTCTCTGTCTTCGCCTTCTCTCTCCCCCTCTCTCTGCTTTCCCTCTCTCTCTGTCCCTGATGTTAGGGGTTCCTGAATCCGACAGCCTGAGAGAAGCGAGGCTGCCAAAGCTCCACGTCCCCAGGTCCAACCAGTAGCAAGGCTAAGCATGTATTCCCAGTAGGCACACGAACACACAGAGGCATACAATGCAAATAAATATACACACTGTGGTGGATTGACCTGGGCTGGCTGCCAAACCCCCACCCAGCCACTCTCTCACTCCCTCTCCTCAGCAGGACAGGGGGAGAAAATAAGATAGAAATGCTCGTGGGTCGAGATGAGGACAGGAAGATCATTCACCAATTAACATGATGGGCAAAACAGACTCGACTTGGGGAAAAATTTGATTGAATTTGCTGCCAATTAAAAATAGAGCAGGATGGTGAGAAACAAAGATGAAACTAAAACCACCTTCTCCCACCTCTTCTTCCCAGACTCATCTTCACTTCTTGTTCCTGACTCTTCTACCTCCTGCCCCCATGAACAGTACAGGGAGAGGGTGAGGAATGGGGAGTTGCAGTCAGTTCATAACAGTTCATCTCTGCCACATCTTCCTCACGCTTTTCCCTTGCTCTAACATGGATCCTTTCCTCAGGGTACAGGAACAGACTAACCCATCAGGGGTTCCCCACGGGCCGGTCATCCTGCTCTGGCATTGTTTTCTCAGCATCTACCACCCTTAAATATGTTTTCGCAGAGGCACTACAAAGTCATCTGAGCGGTTCAGTATTGGTGCATAGTTGGTCCATTTTGTCTGTTGCTAAGCCGTCTGGAACTGGGTAAGACCTGCACAGGGCAGTCCATGACCTCCTCCTACACAGGTCATCCCTGCAGCCTGCCCCCGCTTCCAAAACTTGGCCAGTTATGTCTGATACATCTCTCCAACCTCTCCCCCATGTGCTATCCCCTCCAATCCCAATCGTCTCCCCAACCCCAAATACTCCAAGCCCCCCTTACCCTACCCACCAGTCCCTCCAAGCCCAACCCTCAGCCTAACCTCCAAGTCCTTTAACCCCCAAACATACCCCAACCATCAAGCCATCCAAGCCCAAAACTTCCACTAATGGCCAACCCCAACTCTTCCTCTACCCACCAACCTCTTCCAAGCCCTGACACATCCCCTAACTGCCAACCCCTCTGGCTCTAATCCTCCCCCTACCCGTGAAGGACATCAAAGCCCAAGCCATGAATACTCATCTCTAAGCCTAACTCTTACCTTGCCAGTAAACTCCTCCATATCCAATCCTTACTTTGCCTGCCAACCCCTCCAAACTCAAACCCTCAAAAGCCCAACTCTTACCCTGTCTCCCCATCCCTCCAGTCTCAACCCCTACCCTATCCACCAAGCCCTCCAAGCTCAATCCATATCCAGATGGTTAAGCCCTCAAAGATCTACCCTTAAACCTACCTGCTCACTCCTCTAAGCCCACCCCCTCCAGGCCCATCCCTTAACCCTAAGTATCAAGCATGCTAAGCCCAAACCTTACCCTAGCCACCAACCCCCTCTTAGCCCAACCTCTAGCTTAAACCCCAACTCCTCTAACAGCCAACATCCCCAACCACCAACCCTTGTATGCCCAATGCCTAGCCAACCCACCGACCCCAGCTTTTACCCTTCCTGCCAACTCCTCCAAGCCCAATCCATACCCTTAGCCTAAAATCCAACCACTCTAACACCAACTGAAAGCAGCTCAAACCCAGCCCCCAGATTAACCCCCAATCCCTCTAAACACATGGCCTCGTCTAACCACCGAACTCACTTAACACCAACAGTCTAACCTAAGTGCACCCCTCTAATCAAACCCCTTACCTTAACCACCGACTCTCAGCCTGATCCCCCCAACTCCTTAAACGCCAACACTTTACCCAACTCAAATGTCAACCCCTCTTACCCTGACCCTTCCCCTAACCACCAAACCTTCCAAGACAAATGGTTCCAAGCTCTGTTTCCAGTCCTTCCAAGTCTAACCGTTACCCTGTCCGCCAACCCCTCACCCTGCCTGTCAACCTGTCAAAGCCCAACCTTTTCCCTAACCCCAAATACTCCAAGCCCAACTCCTTTGACCCTACCCCTTCCAAGTACAGCCCTTATCCTACCCATCAACCCCTGTCCACCAAACCCTCCAAGACCAAACCCAAATAGCCCAAGCCTTACCCTTCCCACCAACCCCTCCAACCATTCCACATCCAACCCCTCAAAGCAAGCCAAACCTCTCCAAGACGAGAACCTTCAAGTCCAATCCACGTTCTATCCAATCCCTCCAGCTCCAACCCTTCTCCTGCCCACCCATCCCTCCAAGCCCAATCCTTTCCCTGCACACCAACCCCAACTCATAATCTACCAGCAACTCCTCTAAGACCAACCCTCACTCTGCACACCAACTCCTCCAAGCCAAAACTCTACCCTACCAGCCCACCCCTCTTATGCTCAACCCTTATCCTTCCTGCCAGTCCTTGCCCACTCCAACACAACCTTGCAGTCAAATTCTCTTGAGTGCCTACAACACCTTTTGCAGTAAATTCTTGTCACACTGTGACTCAAGCTCTGGGCTTCCTCCCCTCCCCCCCCAGCCAAAACTCACTTCTACCGCTAAGCTCTCATCTGAACTGTGCACTTCTTAAGGGCATGCAGACATTGCCCACACCAACATAAGTCCTCGGAGCTAAATTCTTTTTCCTGCATATGTCTTGCCTTCTACAGCCCATTCTGTTGCACTCTCAACTGCAGTCAAGCACCTTGTTTCCCCTTATTTGACAGCTGAAACTTGTGTCTACCACTAAGCACTCATCTCACTTGAGAAGGACACACAGCCACTGCCCACACCAACACAAGTGCTCACAGCCATTTTCTCTTTCCTGCCTACAACTGCCTTCTGCAGCTAATTCTTGTTGGTGCTCTGGGCACTCTCCTCACTCACCAGCCAAAACGCATTTTTACCAACATACTGTTCTCCTGACTGTGCAAGGACCTGCAGACACTGCCCGTGTCAACACAATATAATATTCACAGCCAAATTCTCCTACCTGCCCACACTTCCCCTCTACAGCCCATTCTTTTCACAGTTCAAAACTCTTGTAACCAAAACTCTTGTCTTATAACACAAGAACGGGCTGCAACACAGCAAGTGTAGTTGACAAGAGGACTTGACTGAACACTTGTGTTGGTGTGAGCAGTTAACTGCATGTCTTCGTAAGGGTATGTGGAAGGAGTGTCTGCTCCTTTAAGGGTATCTGGTCAAAGGAGACATAAACAAGAACATACAGAGACAAACTTGACTAATACACACACTTATAGGTATGTTGGACAGAAAAAGAAGATTGAAGAAAATGTCCCCCTTTCTACATCTTTGTCCACTATACATGCTTGTACCCTTGTTAGTACTAAAAGTATCAAAACTAGTTCTAATTCATACTACTGACATGGGGATGGATGCTATTAGTCCAGTTTTGTATGAATAAGGTCAGGCTCAGACTTAAAAAGAAAAATCTTAATTAATTTTAAAGAACTTATGAGAGAAGTTTTCAAGCACCTTTTTCATCTGACCAGAGCTGCACGTGCCTGACAGTGAAAATCATCTTGGTCCTGTAAGCCATTTTGAGGTCAAAGAACCAGAAAGCTCGAATGTTTAAAAAGTTCAAGAATGAGATCTCTCTTTCTGAATGTCATCTGAGAGGTTTTTGTCCCATTGGGAAGTTAAAAAAAAATCCCACCCACACAATCTTTTGGCTCCTTAGCATCCCAGGTTGGAGACTGGATTTTTAATAAGATATTATTTAAATTCATTTTTTTTCCTAAAAACTGAAGTAATTCTCATAAGGACATACAAATGTTACATCTTTCTGATATTCAGTATGCTAATGGTTCATGGCAGAGCACACTAAGGCCATGGTTGTACTCTCCTACTCATTTCTGCTGCCAGCACTAACGCAAGCAAGTTGAATCAGGAAATGGCTTCAACTTAAAATCAGACCTTATCTCACTTTATTCTAGATCAACTCCCCGATCTGGCTTTCTGTCTGACTATGTGAACATTAATACTTGCACAAGAAGTGCAAGCAGCTGGGACCACTGCTTTCAGAAGAAGGCTGGATTTATACTGCACTAATGTGACTACAGAAGCGTAGCCTCATGAAAAGGGACAGTATTTCAAGTGTTTGATTTGGCATTATGAACACGTTACAGAAATGTTAGGGGAGAGTCAAAAGAGATTATTTTTTTAGTGATTTGAAAACAATTTATTCCTTAAAATTTCTTATTTGCACTAAACCAGGAGAAGATGGCAGCTCCCTACTTTGCATCAAGTTCAAACACAGAAATGTGAATGGCAAAATGGCCTCTGGAAAAAAACAGAAGTTCATAGAATCATAGAATGGTTTGGGTTGGAAGGGACCTTAAAGATCATCCAGTTCCAGCCCCCCTGCCATGGGCAGGGACACCTTCCACCAGACCAGGTGGAAGCCTGTTCAGATCCCTTTGCAGAGCCTCCCTACCCTCCAGCAGATCAACACTTCCACCCAGCTTAGTGTCATCTGCAAACTTGATAAGGGTGCACTCAATGCCTTCATCCAGGTCATTGAAAAAGACATTGAGCAGGGCTGGACCCAGCACTGAGCCCTGGGGAACCCCACTTGTGACTGGCTTCCAGCTGGATTTAACGCCATTTACCACCACTCTCCGGGCCCGACCATCCAACCAGTTTTCCACGCAGGAAAGTGTGCGCCTGTCCAGGCCAGAGGCTGACAGTTTCCGTAGCAGAATGCTGTGAGAAACTGTGTCAAAGGCTTTGCTGAAGTCCAAGAAAACCACATCCACAGCCTTTCCCTCATCCAGTAAGCGGGTCACTTTGTCATAGAAGGTGATCAGGTTAGTTTGGCAGGACCTGCCTTTCATGAACCCGTGTTGACTGGGGCTGGTCACATGGTTATCTTCCATGAAGATAAATGGCACACTGCTTCTTCGGCGGCACCCAGCAGCAGGACGATGAGTTCTGTGGTGAGGTGGGCATTTTGAGGGTGTGGGGGCTTCCCTGAGCCAGGAAAATCCCAGAAAAAAACCAGGTAGGAACGGAGTGGGCGATCCCTTGGTAGAACAGCGAAGTGGAGGGTGGCAGAGGTGTGGGACAGTTTGAGCTGCAGTTCGAGAAGGCAGGGTGCAGAGAGGGGCTAGAGACTAGCCAAAAGACACCGAAGACTATGGTGGCCACACACTGCTCNGCGCCATCCTCAGAAAAAGAAAAAAACATCCTCCATTATTAAGAAGAGGAGAGTGATTGTCGTAGGGGACTCCCTCCTAAAAGGAACAGAGGGCACTGAGGTCAGACTGACAGGCCTGGAGTTCCCTGGATCCTCCCTGCGACCCTTCTTGTAGATGGGCACAACATCAGCCAGCAACCAGTCAAGTGGAACTTCCCCAGTCAGCCAGGACTGCTTGTAGATGATAGAAAGGGATTTGTCAAGCACATCCACCAGCTCCCTCAATGCCCTCGGGTGGATCCCATCCAGCCCCATAGATTTGTGAATGTCTAATTGGCCAAGTAAGTCTCTAACCACCTCCTCTTGGATCATGCAAGCTTTGCTCTGCTCCTACAGCCAGTGCAGATGTATACACAGGGAACAACTTTCCTTACTATTAAAGACTGAGGCAAAGAAGGCATTAAGTACCTCAGCCTTGTCCTCATCCTTTCTCACAGTTGTTCCCTTTGCATCCAATAAAGACTGGATATTCTCCCTGGTCCTCCTTTTAGTGTTGATGTATTTGTAGAAAGATTTTTTTTTTATTGTCTTTCACAGAATTGAGTGCCAGTTTGAGTTCTAGTTGGGCTTTAGCCCTCCTGATTTCACTCCATGATCTCACTTCCTCCCTGTAGTCCTCCTGAGATGCCTGCCCCTTCTTTCAAAGCTCATAGACATTTCTCTTTATTTTATTGTCCACCCAGATCTCCCTGCTCACCCAAGCTTTTTTTTTCCCCACCGGCTCATTTTCCAGCACATGGGTATAGCTTGCTCTTGTGCTGCCAGGATTTCCTTCTTGAAGAGCACCCAGCCCTCTTGAGCTCCCTTGCCCTTAAGGATTGTCTCCCATGGGACTTTATCAACCAGCCTTCTAAATGATCAAAAGTCTGCCCTCTGGAAGTTTAAGGTGGCCATTCTGCTAACCCCCCTCCTCACTTCACCTAGAACTGAGAATTCTACCATCTCATGATCGTTTTGCCCCAGGCATCCTCTAGCTATCACGTCCACCACAAAGCCTTCTCTGTTCACTAGCAGAAAGGTCCAGGAAGGTGCCTTCCCTTGTTGGCTCATTCACCAGTTGTGTGAGGAAGTTGTCTTCCACACACTCCAGGAACCTCCAAGACTGCTTCCTCTCTGCTGTATTGTACTTCCAGCAGACATCTGGTAGATTAAAGTCTCCCACAAGGACAAGAGCTAGCAATCTTGAGACTTCTCCCAGTTGTTTTTTAAAAAGCTCGTCAGCCTCTTCTTCTTGACTAGGTGATCTATAACAGATTTCCATCACAATATCTGCCTTCTTGTGGGCTCCTCTGATTTTATCCCACAGACACTCAATCCTATCATCACCATTATCAAGCTCAATGGTATCAATGCACTTTCTAACATAAAGGGCTACCCCACCACCTCTCCTACCTTTCCTATCCCACATGAAGTGAGGCCATAGCCTCCTCGAATAGCATCCCCTTGGGTGGAACCACGATGAATCCTCACACTATTCTTCTTACCCTGAGAGACTGATGTAATGGATGGACACCCACAGTCATGAACTTAAGGAACTTTAGTGTGGATAAATCATGGATTGGCAATATATATGTATATTTGAAGATATAAGTAGTAATTAACTGAGCATGATGTAAATGTTATGGAATAAAGTGTGGAGTGGTTTGGTTTGAGCTAAGTTAGAGTCAGTTTTGTGACTAACTCAGTCACTCTAAGTAACTTCACTCTCTGAAAACTAACTGCATGTTTTTGAGACAATGTTCTCTGAAGTGATAACACAGGTCATTGATATACAGAAAGGCCAATGCTTATGCTTAACCAAGGCCATCCTCGAGCTGGACAAAAAGGGGCTGCAGCTGTGAGGAGGGGTGAATAGGGCAGGTGACCCTGAACTGACCAACAGAGGATTCCATCCCATATATGTAATACTTGGTATAAAACTGAGAGATCACAAGGGTTTTGTCCTCTTCTGCGATGGCCGACATCAAGTGAGGACCTCACCTGTCTGATTGCTCCTGATGCCCAATCTATGTGTTCCTGAATCCAGTTCCTGAGTTCAGCTCCCTCTTAGCCATTCCCTCATGTCTGCTCTGCAGCATTAGCATTTGTGGTGATGTAATAGTCATCGAGGGGTGGGCTGGGGGTGCGATCTCAGATGTTTGTATATATGTTATTACTTTCTAATTACTTTCAGTAGTATTATCTTTTCATTAAAGCTGTAGTTTTAGTTTCCAACCCACAAGTCTTCTTCCTCTCATTTCCCTCTCCCCTTTCCCTGGGTGCGTGTGCATGCGTGCGCGTGCGTGTGTTGGGAGTATGGGAGATGCTTCAGCCCTC
>WAAB01004730.1:124220-192676 GCA_013389865.1 Piaya cayana | reverse complement strand
GAAGAGCTCATCAGCTGTTTCTCTTTGGCTGGGTGACTTGTAACAGACTCCCATCACAAAATCTAGCTTCTTAGGGGCTCCTCTGATTTTAACCCACAGGCACTCAATCTCCTCATCACCACAATCCATCTCAATGGTGTCCAAGTCCTCCCTTACAAAGAAGTCTACCCCACCTCCTCTTCTAACCCTTCCTGTCCTGCCGGAAGAGTTTGTACACCCCATATCTCTACTCCAGTTCTATGAGTCATCCCACCACGTTTCTTGGATGGCAACATCATAGCTTCCTTGCCCTACGACAGCTTTCAGCTCTTCCTTCTTATTGCCCATGCTGTGTACATTGGTGTAAATGCACTTCAGCTGAGCTGCCGAGCCTTCCGCGCTCTTAGAGGGAACAGAGTTTATTCCCATTTGTCTGATAACTGGAGTAGCATCTTTTTCCACATGGCAGTAGGAAGAACAAAGCATATTTATATTTTTTCTGTGTATAATAATAAACCCTAGATAAAAATTGTATTTATTTGTCCCTGAATCTAGCAACTGCAAGGACACGATCACAGAAACTCTGATATTGCTTGCAGAGGGTAGCAACAAGAAAGTGTTTCTATTTTGAAAAATAAATAAATAAGTAGGGTTTTAAAAGTTTTGATTAGAAGATCATACAATATTTACGTAATGAAAGATTTTGTCAACATCCAGTATTAATCTCAAGCCTCAATATTATGTAAAAGACTTTGAACTTGTCATGTAGTCATGCCTCAAATTTTAAGAAATGTTATCAAATGCAAGCTGTCTAGGGATCTCAAAAAAAATCAGCTCAGGTTTTATTGGAATCAAGATTTCTTCACTGTTCTGTACTCTGTCCTTTCAATGTGGCTTCTGTTTGTGCTGCTGGTTGGTTGATTTCACCTACTATGACTGATGTGCCCTTTGGACTGTCTGGATGTATTTTTTCATCTTTCCAATTGCAGTGCAGCATCTAAGCTATTAAAATTGAACATATATGAATATCCAAAGTTATGTGGATTGTGTCAGCTAATCTGACCTTGTGATTGTAAGAAGATTCTAGGAAATTTTAATTTTTGCTAGAATAGCATATTTTTTTCTCATAGTAATTTTTGTTCGAATTGTACTTACAATCCTTTACTCATCAGTTATATAAAAATCATTATAAATTCAAATCCTTTACTAATTTATAATACAATTGAATGAATTAAAGAGAAAATCACCATTCACTCAGATTTACACATAGTGGAACTGGGAAAACTGTAGTGCTTCTTTTTATTCAAATTAAGTGAGTTCCTGTTTTAAAGGATTTGGTGTTTAAATGGGATTGTAAATGAAGGATACATGATTTCTTGTAACAGCCCAAAAACATACGTTCTACAAGTCAAAAATATGGGGAGTAGTTTTTAGTGTCTTTTTAAGACTTTAGGGACCTTAGTCGTTCCATACAACTGTCATGGCTCAAAAATCATATCTCAAAAACCAACTTCCCCAGCATCAGTATCTCCTTTCTAATCATCAAACTTGGATGGAAAATCAGTGTATTTTAAAACATGCCAAAAATCTTTATCAAATTCCTTGATATTCCTTAAAGTCATATCTGTAAAACTTCTTTTCCAGGAGAGGTAATTTCTGGAGATTTGTCTCCTCCAAGGCCACTTTCCCGGTAAAAATCTGAAATCACAAGAAGATGATATCTGATAGGAGGGCCATAAATGTCTCTGTGCTCAAAAACTGCTTCATAGAAGCAATTAAATACTTTTCCCACAGAAACTAAAGCAGTTCCATGAGTCCATCTCTTGAAAGGGTAAAAATTGACTGAGAGGAAGGAAACAAAACCTGGGATAAATGATAAATTCCTGTATAAGTGTATATGTGATATGCGTTTGGTATGGCAGCATCTCAACTACTTCAGAGTAGCTCTAACAATATTGGCAAATTTCTGAAAATCATAGACTACTTTATATATTTCTGTAATTTTCCAGGACAAATATCATAGGTGTAAAGTCCATGGAAATTTTGATCCATGAAAGTTTTAAATGAAAGGGAGAAGAATGTGCATAATAGCTGTCATAATCAGGTCCTAGGTGTGGGAAAGTTTTGTGAGTTTTTTTCCTTCAAATTTGAAACCAGTAAGTGCTCCATTAAACCTAGATGAAATCTAGATGAAATATTGTATTTCTGTAAGGATATTGTTCCTTTTGCCCTCCCCCAGGTTGGGAATATTGAAGTTCTATTTCTATGTCACAGGTATGACTCAGGACAGCCCAATTCCTGTTTATACTGGAGGGAGAGTACAAGTGTAGTGGCTAGGACATTGAAATATCAATTATATTCAGAACTGAAAATATCATGAGAATTTGTTTCTTTTCTGTTATATCTTACTGCTTCTCTACAATGTATAAATACTGGTCTGTAATGTTAAAAAAAAAAAAAAAAGCAAAAATTACAATTCTGGTTATCTTCTACCTTACAAATATTTCAAGCTTTTAAAGCTTTTTTTTTGCTTTGAGTTGGAACAAACACTTGAACCTGAGAACTGCTCACATATCTTGTTGAATGAAGTAAACCAGTAAACATAGAAACAAACATAATTTATCCAAAAATTAAATTAGTATATATTCTGATATTGGCCTATTCTGTCCTTATAGTACAGGTTAACATTATAGGCTAATATCTTCAATGTTTTAAGGCTCCAGGTTTCTTAAAGGGATTTTCTTTCTTCTTTTTTCTTTATCTTTCTATCTGCTTCTATTAGCTGGACTCAGACAGTACAAAGGTAAATTGGTTAATTGACAGCTCCTTTAAGATCAAATTAAAGCACTAAATAGAACATTATCTAAAATAACCATATTAATAAGAATGAAAATGTGATAAACTAAACCTGAAGTTACTGTGTTCAGCTTGCTACAGATGAGCGAGTAATTAGTATAAAAGGAAGTGAAACAAAAAATAAATTCAGTTAAGACAATAAGAAACACTTATTTTTCAGTCCCCACAGGGCAAAGTTGAAAACAGAAAACACTAGGGTCATTCAGTAATGACTGCTTGTGTCTTGGGAATAATGTACAGGGAAAGCAAGAACCTCAGTGGGCTGAATGGCCTTTAACATTAGAGCTGTCATGCTGCAAGGTATGTTAAAAAGAAGAGATTAGAGGCTGATGACTGTGAAATCTCTTCATCTGAAACCCAGCACCATATACATCCACCTGAAGAGTTTCTGTTATTTGACACCCATTGAGCCCAGTTGCAATTTAGCCCTTCTAAGAGCTTTATTACCAATCTCATTACATAGTTTTACTGAAGTCAAAATAGTAATACATTACAAAAGTGATTCCAGTATAAATGCAGATCAAGTATCTTTAGGATAAAATTGGCATTCTGTCACGAGTTCTGAAGGGGTGTAGGCAGAAGGAATGCAACATTTCTAGCACAGGTATGATTTGCATGATTCACTTGCACTAAAACCCCTTCTGTAATTAACCACTCTTATGGGCACACAAAGAACTTTCCACCTTATATCCTTTGCCTGATGGTTTATAAGATATTAGCTTTCAGTTCTAAGCCAAGATCTTAAATGCAGCAATAACGAAAGCTAATATAACCCATCTAAGAACCTAGAAATACTTCTGCACTTTAAGTTGTGCTTCAGTTAAACTACCAGAAATAAGGAATGTGGAAGAACACTACCATAACCTACCATTACTTTTCTGAAAATACATTTTTGCAGATGCCTTTCTGTTAGGATTTGTTGCTTCACTGGAATTGAAATAGTTTGAAAACTGAGGTCAGCTTTGTTCAAACTAAGCCCAGAAATTAAAAACAAACAAAAAAATATCTGCCCTGCCAAAGTTCTAAAATGTTTAAATATTTAGTGTTGATGTTTTCAGTCATAGCTCTTTAGAGCTTTCAGTTTTGAAACTGATATCAACTACAAATGTGGGTTTTTTTCTACACCACAGTGAGAATGTTGTAATATCACATTTAAATGAAAAAAAAAAGAAGACATTTTAAAAATTCACAGAGCTTTTATCAACTGTCCATCCCAAAGGATGACTTCTCTTCACCCTGTTTAATTTCTGCTGGGTTTGGAAAAAAATTTGGTTCTCTTCAATAACAGTTAAAGAGAGCTTGTACTTTTGATTCATTTATATTTGTGTTAAGAAGCAGTTGATTGAAGTTTGTATAATTTTTAGGGAAAGGAAGACATATCTTAATGAAATGTTGTTTTACCATAAATATATATATGCTATTTGAAGTACTGGCATAACTTATTTCAGTACATTGATAATGTATAAAACCCAAAGTTTTTGACATTATATGTGAGCATTATCCTTATGAGAAATAACAGCATTTGAACCCTTCTAGATTCTGTTTTATTTGCTTTTCATAACTGTAACAAAGTTACAATAATAACTGCCCCATGTTGTCTCTGAAAACTACCTCAGAGGTAAACATTGTAAAGATTTGGTGATGGGACATATACAAATTTAAGTAGATGAATAGCAAAATTCAGTGTTTGTAAACAATTGCTCAAAAAACTAATGGTTGTGCTGGTCAGACACATCTGAGTCTATTTTCATTTGGTTTGAAAATACAGATTTGTGTGTACTCCAATGTTTAGGAAAGTGCTGCTTTTCATAGGTATATGCATATTCATAAGCCAGTTCTCTGTGTTGAAATGACAGATTTCCCTGTGTTTTTTTAAAAAGTTTTCCCATTTAGAAAAAAAACTGGTTTATTGACTAGTAGCATGTAAAGAGGTGATAATCTTGGTGACTAGACAGAAGTAGCAACATAAGATTTTCAGAATATGGTGAATGGTGAATGAGGACCATTACAGACAGTTTATGCACAGATACAGTTAGTGTGCAAATTGAATATTGGATATTCCTCCATTGCTGTATGCCTGACAGAGGAGGAATCAAGATGGTTTCTGGAGAATGCTTCTTCCTTTTTGTCTTGGTTTTGGGTCTTCTAATATGTCCATTACACTTTCAGGTTTTACTGTTGGTGATGATAGTGTTTCAGGGGTTTTTTTTCCTTTTTTTTTTGTCTGGAGAATGCATTGGTAATAAAACCAAGTGGGCTGTAATAAATGGGACACCAGTAAGTAGTAACTTGTCTGAAATACATTATATTTTAAGTAAGTTTTATTGGGAAGTTTCTCACACAAGAGAAGATACCTGAAGTTTATTCTACAACCTGATGGCAGTAGCATTTACTCTGAGTGTAAGATAACAGAGTTACATGGGGAGAGAGGGGGAAGAGAGGAATAACTTGGCCTGAAAAGTCCAGACTTTGTAAGGTATGAAATCACAGTGAAGGTTTTGTGTGTTTACAGACTGAGAGGAAGACTTTATTTTAATTTTAAATATAGAACACTTAATTGTCCTTTTGATGTCCCGGTTATTTGAGATAGCTTAGAAAGTATTTGTAAGAGCAGTAAGAAAATAGGATGGAAATGCTTATATTTCAGCCTCATCAAATATATTTTCTAGCATTTTTAAATGTAGTTGGCTACCATAAGTACTCCTTGTAAATGATATTAAAAACTGTTTGTATCTGATACAATCTGTTGAAATAAGACTAGTTGGAACAGTTTTTCAGCATTTTTAAATCCAAATTTAACCATGCAGACTGGGACTTCTGAGGACTACATAATAGTCTGTTTGGTATGATCTGTCTAATAGATGTTTTCTGTATAACACTCCATTATTAATATGTGTTTATTTCAAGTTTAGGAGACTATTTTTTGTTTGGTTGAGCAGCTAGAATGCTTCCTCATCTAATGACCTATTTGGTCTGCTACTTGCTTTTTAAATTGGATTCAGATTTCTGGATTTGCTATATTGCCTAGGCTCTAGAATAAACAGTTTTCTCATAGAAGTCAAAATCAGATAACTTTATGTGTCTTCTTGTGGTTTTAAGAAAACCAAAAATGTTTATCTCATCTGCACATTATATATATTGTATACATATTTAGAATACATAGTACACTTTCATGTGTGCTTTTTGTATAAATATTTAGAATACATCCCCACCCTTCTGAAAAATTGTTTATCTCATAGCCTATGACTTGTTTACATCAACACTAAATATGTTGAGAAGAAAAATTATAAGAGAGTAATTTCACTTACTGGCTTGGAAAGAGTTAATAGAGCTCAATATGGTCTTGAATAGAACTTCTTTATTGTGTTTGCCATAACTGCAAAAACCTACATGACTTTTTCATGACCTCATAGTGTCATTTATTGCATACATTTATCTGACTGGCTGCTTCTCCATCTACTTACATTCATTCACCATAGACGTTGATGATATATGGCCTTCACTAGTTCCAAAATTACAAAACTTCTTTCTTTCTTCTTGCATAATCTATGAACATCCCTCTTCACCTTTACCTACACTTAATCCATTGTGTTAAAGCTTCAGGTCTCACTAGAATTTGTCCTTTTTACTTCATAAGCACTTCAGAATAAAGCCTGTATTCTCATGAATGAGATATTTGTTGCCTGATTTCCAGAACAATTTTTCACCAATCCAAAAGACATGCATAGCCCAAGCAAACTCTGAAAAAGATCACCCACAAGATTTGAAACTAACTGAAGTAAACGATTGATTTGATATTCAGCCAACTCTCATTGTTTCAGTGTTGAGACAAAATATATATTGCTCCACCTTGGTTCTGCAATGAAAGATGCTGGAGATATAACCTCAGGTGAGATCATACAGCCTTAGTCAGGAAACCAAAAATTTACTATCTGTGTAGAAGCTCAAAGCTAAGGCAGCTCCCTGGAAGATGTATTTCACAAAGTCAGACAAAAACAATCTTTAAAAAATGCAGCTTTTTGGAACATCGACTGAATATTATTAATGCAATCTGAAGTCCTTGAGGTTTACTACAAGACTTTGTCCATCTGTGTAAAATACCATTTCAGCAACAACTGATGTTATTTAGTTACAAACACATTATGGGACTTGTTAATAATAGTTGTAAGCTGTTATATCTATGCCACCATAAAATAATAACCATTTTATGTCTGTCATCAATGGAAATTTTAGCGAAGTTGGATTACATGCACTTGTCAGGTGTTTTGAGAAAATAAATGTACTTTTTAAATTGCACTCAGCTGCAATTTGTGCTCCGTGTACCCTGAAGGCACAAGAGCTTCATTGTTCTGTAGAAAACTGGCTTGCCATTCCTTCTTTTTCATGCTGAATGAAAGTAATTGACCATATTTAATGTAGCTTTTGGCCACATATTTTGGCACAAATGTCTTTTACTTTTGCATTGAAAGACTGTAATACACTTCAGCTACTATGACCCATCAAAGAAAACAAATTTAGTTACTGCAAAAAAGAACATCAAAATTCTATGAGGACTGGCTTGTTCTTTGGAACACAGTTTCTCTTCAAATTTCATGGCAGATTGAAATTTCTTGTCACTTATTAGTATTTTCCTGGTATAGATTTCTCAAGAAAAATCTTTTCTTGAAGAGAAATCAGTGGTATCATCTAAGAATAGTATTTTATTTTTGAGTTATTTAGTAACAATTTATTAAAATTTAATTATTGAACCTTCCTGGACTTCAGTCATGCTAATTTTATAGTGATTATTGTTGTATTTCAGGAGATTGTTTTTAGGTTTTTTCCCTAGGAATTCTTACAGCTTGTCTTTTTTCTGGATCAAATCACTGCATTCATCTTCTTAAAGGTTTTGAGTTTTGTAATTTGATTTATATGATAACCTTGAAACAAGGGTAGACATTAATATACTCTGTTGTTTTAATGAATGGCTTGTCAGGTACTGGTTGACTACTTCGGTGGTTGGAAACTCTCTTCTTCCAGGCACTGATTAGATAGACAAGACTTTAGACTTTCAGTCATGTTTCTGCCTTGCCTCATTTAATATTAATCACCTAGCAGGAGTAGCATTGGTTTGAAGGACTCAATTGTTTAGTAATAAATTTGATCTTTCTATAGTCTCTTAAATTTGTTTTTACCTCTTTACATTCAAGCAAGAAATCTAGTGTGGCTTAGAAATACTGAAATTAGCTGAATGCACACTACCTAGCAGCTTTCTGGATCAGAAATTGCTTAAGAAGCTCTGTGCATGTAGGTATAGGAAGAATTTACCCAGGTCCTTCGAAAGCCAACATCTCCTTATCTGCTTGATACTTCCTGAAATATGTTTGCTTTCTTTTCTTTGACATTTTCTTTTATTTTATCTTTATCCTGGTGGCTTGGGCCCCAGAAGAGAGATGCAGGTTGTGACTGACATCTTTGTACAGGGCTCCACTTATGCCACCTTCTGTTTGTCATAAATCAGAAGACCCCACGAACAGTTTGGGCTAACATACTGGCCTAAAAAGTCAAGTACCTCGACCTTCACCACACTTCATACTCTGTGGAAGGGATGAGGCTCAGAGTGTGTAGCTTCTCGTTGCATCCCTGCAACAGCTCTAGAGAGCATCTTCCTAAAACTTAATTGCTCCCGAACATTCTTCCCTTCAAGAAATGTAGTGAGCCTTCAAGTCATTTACAAATCCAGATTTTGGCTAAATGTCATCAATAATCATAGAATCATAGAATCATCAGCTTCAAAAAGACCCACCGGATCATTGAGTCCAACTATTCCTATCAAATACTAAACCATGCCCCTCAGTGCCTTGTCCACCCATCCCTTAAACACTTCCAGATGCCAGCACCCTCCTCTCTACAACTTCCTTTCAGGTANCATTGGCCTTCTTGGCCACCTGGGCACACTGCTGGCTCATGTTCAGTCAGTTGTCAACCAACACCCCCAGGTCCTTCTCCTCCAGGCAGCTTTCCAGCCAGACCTCTCCTAGTCTGTATCACTGCTTAGGGTTGTTGTGCCCCAAGTGCAGGACCCAGCACTTGGCCTTGTTAAACCTCATGTCATTGGACTCTGCCCAGTGGTCCAGCCTGTTCATATCCCTTTGCAGAGCCTCCCTACCCTCCAGCAGATCGACACACCCAACTTAGTGTTATCCACATTATGGATTGACTTTTCTTAATGTTATGATTTCGTATCACTGTTCTGTTTCTTTGTTGATGGGTTTTGGGGGCTTTTCTTGGAGGGGCTTGTTGCCTTCTGTAAGAACTAAAGGTTACAGTGCTTATTATCCCCTGCTTTGTAAGGCAGTGGTAGTTGCTCTTGCTGACTACAGTGTCTGAGCATTTCAGAAACTATTACCTAAATATGAATTGGAATGATTTCCAGTTTTCAGTCATTGCATTCTTTCTTGCAGGAGGACTATGTAAAAAATAGATGAAACACAAAAGAAGCCTGGAATCCCTCATACATTAGTATTGCTTACTTGCGCTTACAGGTTCATTCTCAACCTTGTGGGTATTGGTGCATGAAATGTGCCTGAACCCCTTTTTGACAATGGTAATTTGTTTACTCCTCTTTCTGTACCATTTGAACATCTGATTTTTCATCAGCAATGCATTTTCCAGGGCCATCTGTCTCGCAGATTTCATCTGAAAAAAAAAAATTGAAATTATTCGCATGTTGCACGTAATTGTCTGTAATGTCTGCTCTTTTTTCCAAAACATTCTGAAAATATAAACTGCTCACATGCATAAACTATTAAGTGCATAGATAATTGAATATAGAGTTGACACTGAAATAAGCAGGAAGTTTTACTCCTATGGTCAGAGAAATGTGAGATGAGTTTTAGTAACCTGGAATGGTCTCTAATTATCAATTGAGCTTACTCTGCAGGTTTTCATAAGCTGCTTTTAAAATGTCAAGGATCACAATCAGGTGTATTAGTATTTTATTCTGAATCACAGATTTCATATATCCATAACTGGCATTCGTATTATTTGGAATTCTACTTTGTTTGAAAGCAGGCTTTAAATTCAGACAAATATACACTGCAAAATAGTAATGGCAATGGAACAAGTTCTTCAATGGCACAAAGATTAATTCTGAAATGCAAGATTTGGATTTAATAAAATAATGATGGCTTGGGAAATAAGTGGTTGTTATTTATAAACATATTTCTCTGAGCTGAAGATTTTTTTCCAGCTAATCTCAAGAAATTTGGAGAAGACCTTTTGCTCTGCATGATGCAAGTTTCTCATCATAACCAAGAGAGGGAAAGAGGTGGAACAGCTCCAGGGCAGCACAGACAGCTGACACAATAGTCTTCTGACTACATTCTATGGTCAACTCAGTGTATCTTAGATATACTTGAGTAATAGCACTCAGCTCTTAGATGTATGTAATTATTTTGGTTTTGATATTGTGTATCACATCATACACTGTAAAGGTAAAACAAATCACCAAATATATGTGAAGAAGCTTTGGGGAAAGCTTCTGAAATTTCTGTGAATTGTTCTATTGATTGACGCTTTCATATAGGAAGGATTAAAAGGCAGGAATGAAAATAATTCTTCACAACAAAAATAATGCTTTTTCTCTAATATAATGTCTCTGTGTTTTTCAAAATACTGTATTTCCCTTCAGACTGTTATGTTTTGGCATTTCACTAACTGGTATGGTTTTGGTATTGTTCAGATTCTGTTTCCTATTCAGAAATTTCTCATAGGTGACTCTGTTCTACCAATTTATATGAGCTATTGATCTTGTCTTATGTAATCAACATATAACAGTAGATTTGCCTTCAATATTAATTTGGATTCCTTTAGTATAGAGAAATAAAATAACATATTTCTGTTAATCATAGATTTAAGCCCAGAACCCTGTTGGCTGGAAATATCCCTTAGAGGACTTGTTTTGAATAAGATTGACCTGCTGTCAAATTTAAGATTATCATAACTGTACACATTTTGGGTTTTGACCCACTTTTTTTATAGACTAAGATTCCAAAATGTTAGAATTAACAAGCAAAAATTTAATGTTTATCCTGCCAACCTTTCTACCCTGAGCTTTGACTCCACTTTTCTAATAGTATAGTTTGATAAATTAGTTCTAGTATCCTTAGTTCCACATAGTATAGAAAATAAGTATGGGAAATAAATAGCAGGCTATCTTGCTATTGAACTCTGTTAACTGACTTAAGTAAAAGCATCATCAAATCTACTGTAAAATCTAGGATTCCATCTCTCTCGCTCTCTGTGTATATATATCAATACATAGTTGTAAATAACTAAAACCAGAGGGACATAGTGATGAATTAATCCAAGCTGGGAGTAGTAAGTGATTTGGGAGCAGAGAAAGATTATTAAATATTCTTTTGGAGATATTGAGCCGAAGGAGAATAACAATGGTTTTGAAAAAGGGGAACTCGGGGTAGACTATTTTACAACCAAGCCCTATGGAACTAATGTATGAGTGACAACCATGGGGTTGACAGTTCTGTTGGGTGTTTTTAGATAAATATATATAGTGTTCTTCTCACAGAGCTGGATAAAATAGGATTTGATTCTGTAAAGGAGCCTTTGACAAAAACTGCAATTAAAGCTGTAAATAGTGATTAAATGGTAAACAACCAAATCACAGCCTGAAGTTAGCATTACTCAGTTCTTTTCTTATCTTTTTTATGAATTTCACTATCCTGCTGAGTGTGGTTGATTTTAGCTGAGGATTGAATTTTACACATACTAACATATTAACACAGACCTAACTTAGTGAACATTTGAACCCTAGTTCCATCCACATGTGCCTTGACAACACGACTGCCACTCTAGAAGAGAGTTCAACTGACAGCTTCTCTTCTAGGATTCCTGATTGTTTATCCAGACTCACATTAAAATGAAACTTTTTCTGAAGAATATCCAGAGATTTTTATCTAAAGAATTATTTACACAACAGTGCAGATCATATTATAATTAGATATTATAATAAATTTGCCATGCCTCTCATACAGAGACGTGCAGAATTCACATATAACTGCACCTAATTTTTGAAGAGAAAACCAGAGCATATTTATTTATATAATTCCACTACCAAATATTGCATGTATGCAAACTAGAAGTTATTTGAACAAATCTGAACAAGTAGTGTTAATCAGAATCACAGAATCACTAAGCTGGAAAAGACCCACAGGATCATTGAGTACAACCATTCCTATCAAACACTAAACCATGCCCCTCAGCACCTCATCCACCCATCTCTTAAATACCTCCAGGTATGGTGATTCAACCACTTCCCTGGGCAGCCTGTTGCAGTGCCCAATGACCATTTCTATGATTTTTTTTTTTCTGATGTCCAGCCTGAACCTCCCCTGGCAGAGCTTGAGGCCATTCCCTCTTGTCCTGTCACTTGTCACTTGGGAGAAGAGGCAATGGAAGTTATCATAAATAAAGTATGTGAGGTACTGACACAATGTGTCCTAGCAGCTGCTGGTGACAGTGTCTATAGAAGGCTTGTATGTATATTGAATGATGTTTTCCATATCTGCTAGCAGATCTGTAGAATCACCTCAAGTGATATGCCAGGTAACAACCTATGTCTCTAAGGACAGCTGCGTTGTGTCTAACAAGAGCAAGTGTAGAAGGTTTTACTCACATAAATGCTTACATTTCCTTCAACAGAAGTTCTAATCTAAGTAATTTCTTGAAGAATTACCTAAAAAATTGGCAAATATATTCCAGGAGTATGATGGAGATTGAGATATTGCATTTCAGTTTGGTGATACATAATGAATAGAAAAGACAGGAAGAGAATGGCAGGAATAAAATTAATTTTCTGTGCATGTCTCTGAATTCCTAACTCAAATGATTTATTTTCAATTTCTACTAGGTTGGTGTATTGCTATTATATTGTTTTTGTTAAAAATGTGTAGTTTATAATGCTGTTACTGATATCTCCCTTTTTCATGCAGCACAAATGATATGCTTGCTCTGAGCTTCACTGGCATTAGGCACATTATGTTAATCACTTGGGAAGTACTTTATGCAGTCCATAACACTTTATCAGCATGAAAGGAAGCCCAGAGAATCAAAACAAAAGATTGCATGCTGAGAAATAGAAAACATGACTTGCACTGTGGAATATTCATAAAGGCTCGCAGTACAGCTGAGAGGTGTCTGAACACAGCAGATATTGTGATAGCATTCATATTTCTCAGTCTTTAAAATTGTATAGGCCCTCAGGTGCAATTATTCATAGCCATTCTCCTTTGGTAGTATTGAAGTATTAAATGCTTGTTTATTAATCACAGAGTTCCCTGGGCTTTATTGATTTTTCTTATTATGCCTTGAAGATAGTTCTAACCAATTAGATTAGTAATACTAAGAAGTCTGCAAAAGATGGCTGCATATTTTCTGTGACATTCAGATGTAGGAAACAAAATATCATTGATGAAAACAAGTTAGGAGAACAAAGAGTTTGTTGTAGCCCACATGATGGCTTTAGCTTTGATTCATCAGAGTCTGAGACAGAGAAGAATAATTTTATGAGCTTGATCAGAGCCAAAGAGCAATGTGCAAATTGGTGTGGGAGTCTTTTATGTGTCTTATTTCATTGATATCTGAAGCAACTAAGAAATTTAAAAAAGAGAGGAAAAGGTTATAATGAAGTGCACATGTTAATATTCACTTACTAAATTCTGCTTAAAGTCTTCTAATCTCAAAGCAAATTTAATCCAATTGCCTTTTAGCTGTAGTGTCTTGCTCCAAGCTCCAAATACAATGACTTTCTAATACAACTTGCACTGTTCTGTATCCAAAGTTGGATTTAGTAATTTAATTTATTCAGTCAGAGCCAACATATTTTGTAATTAAGCCTCATGTCTGCACAATATCTACATTAAAGTATCAGCAAATTTAGCTAAAGCCTAAAGAAACAGGAATTTTAAAGAGGATGCAATCCTAAACTGCAATAACATTATGTAAAGCATAGTATGTATACACCATAACATCCTCCTCCATTATTTAAGTATTCTATCACAGGCTGGGGAAAAAAAAGTGTTTTTTTTCATATGATGTTGCATTACCAGAGACAAAACTAAAGGCTAGAGGCTGAATTTAATTTGTGTAAAACTAGTGTACATGGATTATTTAACATGTATTGAACATTTAAATTAAAAAATGGATGAGACTGAAGACTACGTTATAAAACCATGAAATTAGACAAAACAGAAAACATCACTCCAGACCTCAGAATGAATATAGTTACCCCCAACAAACCCTCCCAATATAGTGAATATAGTTAACCCCGCCAAACCCTCCTCCATTATTTTTTACTACTTGTCCTTGCAAATATCCTCTTATGCTAAAATTATAGTCAGATTAAATGTCCTACAAAGTCTCTGATTACACTTAAGTTAGAAATTTTGAAACAAATGCCCTAACACAACTGGTAAGTGAACCAGTTGAGGAAGGTGACCTGCTAGATCTGTTGTTTGTGAACAGAGAAGACCTTGTAGGAGATGTGGGCAGCTGGGGCATGCCTGGGGCACAGCAATCATGAGAGGATAGAATTCTCAGTTCTAGGAGAAGTAAGGAGAAGGGTCAGTAGAACAGCCACTTTGGACTTCCCAAGAACAGACTCTGGACTGCTTAGAAGTCTGGTTGATAAAGTTCCATGGGAGGCAGTCCTTAAGGGCAAAGAAGTCCAAGAGGGCTGGATGCTCTTCAAAAAGGATATCCTGGCATAGCAAGATCCAACCATCCTTGTGACTACTCCATTTAGAGTGAATATGTTCACATTGTCTAAGTAGTTTCTCTCTCAGAGAAAGAAATTCACTTCACTTAAATGTGAATTTTTTTTTTTTAAATAGTGCTCCAGCAGATTGTGAAATTATTATTCTTCATGTGTAAGATTCCTTAAACATGTACAAGTCATGTTCATTTTGTCTTAAAACATATGTTTCTAAAACCTGGAATCAAGGAAAAAGAAAAAAAGCAGTATGTGAACACCTTTGTAAGAGTACAAATATGTACATTTAATTTCAACATAAAGAACTTTTTCAACATGTTTTCTTAAAAATGGGTTCACTAGGAGATAGAATAATGAGTGGAAAGGATAAATTTATGACAAGTGTTACTACACTTGCAAAGGCTTATTGATTACACATTGAGCCTGCAAATAGACAACTAGTTGTGAGCTGCAGAAATAAATGTATGAGTCGCCCTGCACTCAGTCCACCTATGTTGTATTACTGCAGTTTTTTTTCATGAGTGAGACCACTCATGGTGAGACCACTTTGACAAAGACTTGAGAAAGATAATGGCCTGCCAAGAACCAGACAAATGCCAGACTGACCAAAGACATTTGCATAGGTTTTCTGACTGTTTAAATTTCATTACACACACACACACACACATACACAGTAGAAAACTGTTGTCAAAATATGTGAATCCCCAGGCAGGCAGAATGACCTGATATCATAATACGCTATGGTATAAACCAGTATCCCGCTGGACACTCCCTTTGAGTCTCCATGGAGCAGCAGGCTGTGCCTGAAAAGTCTCCCCTTGGATCTGGAGGCTGCCCAAGGTCAATTCCCAGGATTGAGTGCCCTCATTCTCCTTTCAGTGTTTAATTCTATCTTCTGGATAATGCACCCCTGAGAGAGATACTAATTTTTGTGAATGAGCAATTTTGGGTCATCCTTCTAAAAGGTTGTTCTTGAAACTTAGAAATTCTTAAGGCAGTTGTGTAGTAATATTCATGTTTGAAATCTGAACCTATTGATTATTTTTGCTTGTGGGAGTGCTAAGTAAATCCTCATTATATTTTAGTGTCTGTTTTGTGGGTGCTTCCACAACACCCTGCTAACCCTCAATACGAATACCTATCAGCCTTTGCACAGGAAGAATTCTACATTTAGTGTTCAATGTTTTTAAGAATTTCTCCTTAACAGGAAAGTATTTCAGTAAAAGAAAACAGGGGTCACGGTAAAGTAATACATAAAGCCTGCAAAGCTTTTATTTATGTTTACTAATGTCATTTTTTAATTTAAAGTATTTAATGAGGTTAGATTTATCTAAGTAACACAGACTATGAAATTCATTAGTGTTTGTGAATAATAAAATAGTATATGTTTTAGAATGGTGGTTCCCAAAGAAAGGTCATCAACTCACTACCAGTGACCAGGAATTATGTCGTAAAACCATGTCTCCCTTCCCGTATTGTGATTTAAAATTTTAATGACAAGAATGGATTTGGTCACTGAAAAATGTTGATAGTAGTTAATGACCAAGAGGTTTATATAACACTGTATAAGAAGAATAATCTGTTTACAGGCTTCTAATGGGTCCCAAAACTGTTGCAAACACCCTGCTTTCAAGTTGTTCTAATTCTGATCCCCGATTTTTATTTCTTTTTCTTTTCTTCAGAAAAAAAGACTGAAAAGGGATTTAAAGGGCTGAAATCTAAGAAGTACATGCTAGGAATTTTCTAGTAAACAGATATTGATTGAACCTCATCAAAATAAAATTACTTTTTTTTGTTGTTGTTAAACACTCTAGCTTTCTAATCTTATATGATCTTTTGTGCCACTTTGTACAAGAGATAGGTATAATAAAAGTGAAACTTAGGAATGAAAAGGCTGTCATTGCTATTTACAACACTATTGAATTCCAGTTTGCCAAACTGCTAAAATACCATAAAGTTATAGACTGACAGACTAATAAACTGAAAATGATACATAAGATCCTATAGAGTTCTCATAGTGTATATGTATCCTACATAAAGTGTGTTTTTCCAGAGACTGTGGGTTACTAATATTTGCTAATATTCAGACAATATTCCACTAGCCATATTAACTTGTTTATTTCATCTGTCTTTATGGTTAGTCATAGTTGAAATTGTTAATTGTCTCCAATGTTTGGGGTTTTTTCAGATTTTCATCATGAAACCAAGTAAAAGACAGTATTTAATGATCTGTGTGTTTACAATAACTGTTGGCATTGTTGGGGTTTTTTTAAGAGGTTTCAGAAGCAAAATAGTTAAATTATGTATTTGGCAAATTTTTCATTTCCAGTATTCTCTACTTGATCTGCAAATGACAGTAAATCATAACTCTCCTAAAGTGGTCAAGAAGTGAAGCTGAGGCAATGCTCATTTCACTACTATAGGTCACTGCTGAGTGCATAACATAGCAAATATAAAGAGATGGAGTGTTTCATGTTGAAGTGGAGACCCATGATGTTAGCAAGCTGAAGACTTTGGTTTTGCAGTGTACAGAGTGTATCAGGGTGGCCAGGAATCCATGGAATACAAACAAGCATTCTGATATGTTTTCTTGAAACACTAGGATTGTACAATAAGACCACTAAAATGCATCCGGAAATTAAGCCTTAGATCAATACCAAGCTGTATCACTTGAGACCAAAGCAAAAAAGTCTTCAGAGACCAAACCTAGGTATTTTGCTGAGACAAGACAGAAAAAAATCCTCTTTCCAGAAAATATGCTTTCTCTGGAGCTTCTTAGAGACCTCAGTCACAAAAAACAAGGCAATGCCTTCAGGCTGGACAAGTAATTCATTTTTCTGAAGACATTTAGGAAGACTATGCATAGGCTCTGTTTCAGAAACTGTGGTACCCTGCTTTCTCCAGCACTCCAGCTGTGAAGATGGCCTATTAGTATGTCTCACTGCTGTTGCTGATAAGTTACAGGTATAAGGAGGACTAATTTTTAAAATAAAAGTGTGATTTTAACCCTATCCATGTCAGTTCAGATGAGATTTTTCACAGAATCACCCTTCTGGTTTTACTCTTCTGAGCACTAAAGCTCAGGACAGACTATTTAGACCCTAGACCGAAGGTATATTTTGCCAATGGCTATGGAATACTTCTAAGGGAGAATGAGATCTTAAAGAAATACAGCAAAACTTACCTCATTTCTTTTCATTTCAGATATAAACATAATTTAAAAATACATGTTGTTCTCAAACACCAGGATCTATCCCCTATAAAAACTCCTCAGTTTGTATGTTTTATTTTCTGAAAGGGACACTGTGTAGAAATAACTATTGCAGTACAATCTCCTGATCTAGAAACAGATTGTGAGCCTGTGATACACAAAATGGAGACTCTGATGAGCACCCTTTTAAGACTTTTAGTCTTGAAGCCATATATTCACACCAGACACTAGATTAAAGTTAAAAAAACCCAACAGAATCATAGGCATTCCTGAAAGGATTTTAAAAATGTGTGCAGGGCTTGTGGCAACCTGTAGAAATCAGTCACAAATTCAGAGTAGTTTTCTGTGGTTTTTCAGCCACACTGACTACGATGTTATTCAATATCTCACTGATGAGTAGAAAGAATTCTGGGGAATAACTGAAGGAAATTTGTATCTTACTAGTTTTCTAATGAAAATTAATGTGAAACTTGCAGGTTTGCACAGACTTCCCTTGATCTTCTGACAGTTTTCAGAACACAGCACTGTAGTAATTGAGCTGAGCACTGAAACTGGTGTCAGGATTAAAGGTTATGAGCTATGAGGACCGGCTGAGGACTTAGATCCTTAAGACCTGAAAATGCAGGCTGCAGAAATGCTGTATTGACTGTTAAAGTGAGGGGGTTTGTTTTCTTCCCAGTATAATTGTGCTAACTGGACAAGTGGGTGTGAATGGCAGTGAAAGGAACAGAAATTTGATAGGTACTAGAAATCGTTTTTCCATCCTGGTAATCTGTAGGTATGAACAGTTACAAGGATGGAGAAAAAATTATAATCATTAAAAAAACCCCAAACCACAAACAAACAAAAACCTTACCATGCAAAACTGATGTCATACATAACTTTGCTTATTCATTAGCTATGGCCACAGGGCTAATTGTTAGTCTAAGCCAAGTCGGGTGTATATTGCTTTAGCAGTTCTAACTAACTGAGGATTTATCCCATATGGGAGAAATCTCTGAGCAATGTAAAGCTGTCATTGCAGCAACCTGGCTAAGGAAATGCTTATTGTAAATGTACTGGGGCAGGAAGGACTATACTTGGAGCATATCATGCTCCAGTCATCCCTGCCAATGTAATTGCCTCTAAGGGGTTCTACCATCTGGTGCAAGTTACAGAAAGCCTGAGGCTTTTTAACTTGTACTAGGATTTAGCCTATAAACAGGAGAGTGCTAAACTGGCTTTAAGCCAGTTTCACCTTCTTCGCTCCTGCATCAGGCAGAGTGTTTCTGTAATTATAAAATTTACTTAAAATCCATTTGAAGTTAAATTAGTTAATGTGGAATTGATTCTGACTTCAGGTGGGAAATTGATCTTGGAACTGAATGAACTTCTGTGTTCTCTCTTTTTTTTTTTTTTTGCAAATACTCCTAATAAGAAGAAAAACAGACAAATGTCAAATACATAAGCAAAATATTCTCAGAACAGATTTTTTTTTTTTTACCATAATGTTTCCATTAAGTCAATTAGAAATTCTAACTTGCTGAAACACATCCAACAGTAATAACAAAAATACCTAAATAAACAAGAGGTGCACATATGCAATTCTATAGGAATGATGTATGGATACAGACCTGTCATCACTCCCTCACTACATAACTTTACCTATTCCACACCTGTGGCATGTGGTAGAAGTGAAAGAGATAGACATATATAGCTATAACAATTAAACCTATGGTCTTTGGAACACTTTCTGGAATTCTGTTTAGTATTCTTCAATCTCTGCTGTTGCTAGTCATGTGCTTGTCAGCGTGAACACTCAAGCATATCTTCTCGAGATTAAGAGACATCATCCAAGGATAATATGACTAAATAATGTTCATAACTATAATAGCATTTGTTTTCTTTCAGATTATAAAGAAATCTTTATTCTTTTCCTGGTTTTATTGAATGAAGAGATCAGTAGCAGGGGAATTATACTGGAGCTCTTTTCTTTTGGCATATTATTATTTCTGAGGTGGATTTCTTTCCTATATGAGTCACGTCATGTTAGTGAGACATGGGGTCTCTTGTTTGTTTTTTTTCAGTGGGGATGGCTCAAACAAATAGGCAAACCATTCTGGAGTAACTGTCAGCCTTGAGATTCCCTGTGACTGCTAGGACTTTGTAGCCTCAGTGTTCCTTGATACTGCTATGAACTGACCACTGCAGACGACTTGTACTGCCTTTCTGGAATTCGGATATCGAATCAGGTATTTCAGAATGCCTGTGTATCACACTTCCCTCAATAATTATGCTCAGAATTTGAATTGGTAATGATTATTAGTATCTTATATTTCATGGCCAGGAAGTCTCATTGATTAGAAGACAAAAACTATGTGCATCATTGAACTTGCATAAGCACTATTCCAATCAGGATTGTTCAGAGATTCTTACCCATTCAGACAACAGAGCTTTATAGTTGTTCACATGAATTACACATATGGAGCCTTTGGTAAAATTAGTTTTCTTGTTTTACTTCAAAGTATTGCAGTTTTTTCCTTCATGCTCGCACATAGCTTTCCACAACAGGCAGTGACTACATACAAACATGAAATGAGTAAACTAACATTGAATATACCAAGAACAGGCTCTAGTTTAATAAACAAAGCTTTTGCAGATGATGTAACAAAATTTAAATGAAAAAGAGATTCATGTACTATGATTTATCCATATTTTACACATTCATGTGTTCTCTTATGTCATTTTGCTCATAATGGGAACACTTAAGGTTAGAAAATTGAGAAGACTTTTTGTTTCCTTTCCAAGTACAAGTCTTTTTGAACTATTTCATGATTCTAAAACCAATTTAAAGACAGAAACTATCCCTAAATTAGGCAAGAGAGGCAATAAGAAAGGTTAGATTGTGCCACTGGGAACTTTAAAAACATTAGGATTTAATTAAGGTTACATAGTACATTAAAGACTGTTAGAAACTATATAATGGAAGCTTAGAGATTAGTGCACATTTTGGGAGCCTGAACAATACCTGTGGTTTCATTGTCAAATTTTTGGAAGCAACAAAAATGTGTCAAAGAAGGCCATAGGTATATTTATTGGCCTCTTTTATTTATTAAGCTTACTCCTCATGAATTTTGATAAGACAATCTCTAGGCTCATAAAAGCAGCATTGGGCTTAAGAAATCTGGATTTCTTGTCTAGAAAACAGAAAAGGTATGGTAACAGTCTGGAGTTGTGATCCACTCTTAAGATAGAATAAAAGAATAGCAAAGAGAAAGTTATTATTTTTTTAGCTAATGAACATTGTTCTCCAAGCTGCTAGGTTACCACTTGACTGATGATAATAGGTTTGTCCAGTAATCACTCATTATGGACAATAAGCAGAAGTGGCAGAAGGTGTTGTTCTTATCATGCCATAGAAAAATAAATTATAAAATGGTCAACATAAATTACCATGGTAGTTTACAAAGCGATATGTGTTTTCATGTTCAGTCCAGTTCATTAACATCATGGCTTTATTGGATTGACATGTCATAAAAGCATTGTCAAAGTCAGCAAGCAACATAACACATGCCTGTCAAATGCTAAATCAGTTCTCCCAGAAGTACCCAGGGTCTTTTCACATGAGTTCATTTTGCATTATAGCAAAGCGATAATACAGTAGCAGTTTGCTACATATTATGCTGCTAGTTGTGTTGCCTAGTACTTTTTTCCAAGAGATTACTTTGTTTCCCATAAGAAGTGTTATATCACTATTTGCAATATTTAGAGGAATGAAAATACTTCTCAAATAATTAACGATATAAACGGGCAAAAAAATAGTCATCATGTTTGCATTTATGAATGTTGAAAACTTAATTATCTTCTTTACATTATCACATACAATGCCATTTTTAGACTGGGTTACTCCTAGCTGAATCACAATTCCTTATATCATGCTGTCATTGCCAAGCATTCACTGATGTTCACTTTCTAAACAACCATGTGGAATTAATAAAAAAATAATCCTAAGAAAGACTAAACAAATAGTATGTTTGTTGATGTTAAACAGATTCATAGTTAGGTAAAACAGAAAGTTAATTATTGCTGTACTTTCAATTAATCCAATTATTAAACTCATGGATTTTGAGCTTTTTCTGTATCAGGGAAATGTCATAAAAGTAATTTCAAATACAGTTCTAGAATGTTTCACTTAAAATTATCTCTTTCACATGTTGCAATTTTTGGAGGAAGAAAAGTAGTTTAAAGAAATCAAAATTAGTCTGTGAAAATTTTCCTGTTATCAAAATTTCTTTTTTTTTTCTTCCTGAGATATATTTCAAATTGCATTCTCTTTTTAGTCTCATTTTGTTGCCCTACCCTCAATTCCACCATTTTGCTGTCTACAGAAATATCTCTTTCCTGATGTCTATGATTTCATTCTCCTACATCTTTCTGCAATTTATATATATTCAACTGAAATAAACAGTAACACTGGCTACATAAATGCTTTGTCCAGTAGAAGGAATGCAGATGCATGCTGCCCAACATCCATGGATCTACTGTCTTCCCATGGTCATGTACAGTGTTGTGCAGTTGTGTAGTTGCAGAGTGTTGGGAATACAATGTTATCATGCTAGAGAGATTATGTAAGACTGATCTAATCAACTTTTCATTGAGGGTAATTTACTTAGACACAGGACCATGCATACATATATATAATGCTTCGTTCCTACGACCATCTTGCTCCTGGTTAATCGTGCAGGCTGTGTACATGGTATTTCATCATGTTACCCCAAAGTAGTAAAACAGGATTTCTTTTGTTCTTCCATATACATTAGGTTTCTTTCCCACTCCCCACATGCACTTTTCATCTGCTTCTCAGTGCACTCCTGTCACTTTTTAAATATAATCAGTCCCATGGGTATTTTATGGGTCAAAAAGTACATTTTACAATGCAGGAGACCTTTCTGAAGTACAAGAACCACTTAATCATCACCTTACTGTAAGTTTTTTGTTGTTGTTCTTATGTTTTGTGGGACTTCAGATGGAAAGAAAATGTATCTTTTAATTCATAAATTTTAAGAAGGAGGAAATAAAACTCTCATTATTTAGCTTGACAAAGCAATCTCATAGCACATGGTATTGCAGTATTGCATTTCTAGCTATTTTTGTCTGCTTCCTTGATAAGATCTTGATACCACTGCAGATCTGAGCATCTTTTCTCCATATGACTCAATAAGTTATCTTTATTTTATTACACAACATTTTTGCACAGTACTTATAAGGCTGGTACAATAAGATATTCTCATCTATTTTTTACCTTTTATATGTTACCTCATCACTAGGTTCAAGTTTTCTTGAAGAATCATCACAAGAAATTTTTCAAATCCTTTCTTAAATCCTCTGGACCAGTAATCCCATAATAACTTACCCTTAGAGAACTTGGCATCCTAGCAGAATGCTGAAAAATTGCTAATTACTTATTAAAACATATTGTGGTTACATCATCTGCCTGTTCAATTATGCAGCTTCCTATTTTTGTCAGGATCCTTCTTGGAAATGTTATTTATGGGATTGCAATGTCTCTCCCTTATGGAACTGACTGTTACAGGCACAGGTTAAAAGAGACCACACAGCCTCTCTGTTTTTTTCCAAAAATTGCTGTCCCAAGTAAATTTTTCTTCAGTGTTTTCATAGAGTTTCCCCATACATGGAACAACTCTATATTTTTTATACCAAATCATACCTGCAGTTATAATGTTGCCTTTTTTTGAAAAAAAAGAAAAAAAACACCTTAACTATAAGTGAATAGCTATATTATTTTGTGTTATCTATCAGTTAATACCACAGCTGACAAAAGTGTTTGTTCAGGTGTCTTTCTATCAAAGACCAGATAAAGGCATCAGTAAATTACTGCTATGGTTCTATGATGCTGCTGAACACAGTGTGTTTACTATACTGACAAATGATCAGCATATTTATCCAAGTGAATGTAAAATTTGCTTGACTAGTTTTGCTTTTCTTGACTTCTTTTAACCTAAATATTTAATGTTCTGGGATCTGCAGATATGGGGCCCAGTGCCAAGTCTGGCAATGCAGCAACTGTGTAGAAATTATACTAAACCATGGAGAGTTCTGTATATGAAACAATGTCATGATCAGTTGCTGTAATCAACAGATTATTTCTTTTTCCATTTTGCTTCAGTGTTCAACTCAGCATCTGATCTATCCTCAAACAGAGAAATGGTTTTTTTGAAGAGTATCATTATATATTCTGTGCTATTTGAAAACCTGTACTGTTGCACACAACTGTGTTTTAGTTTAGATGCAATTGGGTTACATTATTATCAGCCTGCTTTCCCCAGTTGGCTTATTTTAAATTGCAAAAAATAGTAGCATTCAGTGTTGTTGCTGAAAAGGCTGTACATGTAAACATGTACTTAAAATCATCTTTATAAAACACTTCCTCCTGATTCATAACACTATATGTTCCAATGAAATGTATTATGTTTCCACATGAAGTAGTAAAAAATTAAACAGATTCTTGATCAATAGTCATAGAAAAGAAGAAAGTCCCTCCTGCTTTCACCTGTTCAACTGCTATTTGCTCTCCATGATCTTCCATGTAGTTTTTGATCTTCACAGTTTCTGGAGAAAGACGATACAAGGCTTCTCTAGCTTTGAAACTACCAATAGCACTTTCCAAATGACGTAATACATTTATGTGTAATATACTCTTTTAATGTGACCTTTACCTTCAGAAAATCCCTGGCATCAAACTGTAAGAGTACTGCTTAGAAGATGGGAAATCTGGTCTAAAATTGTCTTTCAACAATAAGGAGCAAGATTCATAAGATAATCTAAAGTTTACACATATTTTCCTTGCAGTTATGTAAATGGATTAATCATCTACATTATGGATTTGAAAATTCCTCCATTGTCTTTCTAGAACATGGTGAAAAACAGAAGCAAGTAGAGAACGGCACTTTCGAAAACTGGACTAGCATATAACCTTTGACTAAGTTGTTGTGATCTTCTCGGTGACTTACAAAGGACCATGTATACACTATTTCTGGGGCTTAACCTTATTCCTACAAAATAAAGAAGACAATTTCTGCTGAACTCTTAAAAACATTCCTTTGAAATTCTTCTAAAAAGGATGATGTTATTCAGACTACATACAATTTTATTATTATATGTAAAAACCAAAATGTTTGTTAAAACTGTAGC
This sequence comes from Piaya cayana, assembly GCA_013389865.1. Classification (NCBI taxonomy): domain Eukaryota; kingdom Metazoa; phylum Chordata; class Aves; order Cuculiformes; family Coccyzidae; genus Piaya; species Piaya cayana. Next base: position 167,669 of record WAAB01004730.1, on the reverse strand, counting down.
CAAGTATAGTAAAAGAAAAATAGGTTTTCTGTTTTCTGTACTTCTCGGGTACCTGCAACCCTAGACTTACACATTAGTAAATCTCTTAAGGATAGTCCATCAAAAAGACTGTAAAAGAGCAGAAAAAGTTTTTTCCAGTATAACTCCTTTAATTTGCAGAACTGGTTTTAGTTATATTAGTAAAAGAACTATAGTTAGTACAGTGACATCTCAAAAAATTGACACATGTCATACTGATGACCCCTTTTAATTTTTATCAAGACTGATTAAAATTTATCATTAGACCATCTTCTATATGTATTAAAACTCTCTTTAAATATCTTAACTTTGTGTTGTTTTTATTCTTTCTTTAGATAATATCATGAAAATGAAAAACTTTAGCATTTCAGATACTGAGTAAATTTCAGACAACAATATGCAATTCTGACCTCTTTAATATTAGGAATTTTGATCCAATATGCATGCCATATGCCTAAAACTACAGTGTCTCACTTCATTAGAAAGGAGAAGAGCATCAAAGCAGCACTGGAAACAGTAAATTATCACTGTGACATGGCTCTTCTGATACTGTGTTCCACAAGGCACCAGACTATATGTGATAGTGGATGTTTTTCAAATTCTTAAGATCTCAGTTCAGTTTAAGAAAACAGGAAATCATTGAAATAATTCCAGCTGTATTTAAGCATTCATGACATTACAAAACTAGGTATTTTATCAAGTCTAGTCCCTGACACGAAAACACACTCTTTAATCTTTTTTAAGTTTTGCCTTTCAATGAAATGTTTTCTTCTTCAATTTGGACATTTAAACAATGTTATAAAATCTTTCCTTAGGTGATTAAAATCATAGAATGGTTTGGGTTGGAAAATACCTTAAAGATTATCTCGTTCCAGCATCTCTGATGTGGCAGGGACACCTTCCACTAGATCAGTTTGCTCATCCAACCCGGCCTTGAACACCCATGACTTCTCTGGGTAACCTGTTCCTGCACCTCAGCACCCTAACAGTAAAATAATTCTTCCTAATACCAAATCTAAATCCACCTTTAGTTTAAAACCTTGACCTCTCATCTTATCGCTGCACTGCCTTATAAAAAGGCCCTCCCCTGCTTTCCTATAAACCACCTTTAAGTACTGGAAGGCTGCTATAAGGTCTCCATGGAAACTTCTCTTCTCTGGGCCAAACAAGCTCAACTCTGTCAGTCTGTACTTGTAGGGAAGATGCTCCAACCAACTGGTCATCTTCATGGTCCTCCTCTGGACTCACTCTAACAGATCCAAGCCCATGTCCTTCCTGTGTCCTTCTAATTTCAAGATTATAATTATTATTGTGCAAGAATATAGTTTAAATACAACTTCTTCTACAGTCCTTTTCTCCCTGATGCATTACAAAGTTCATGAAGCTGCAAGCAAAGAGAAGTGGCATAAGTAATCACACAAAACACAGAACTATGCATGGTATAACGTTCTTGCTACAACCAATGTCACCACTCTGAAATATCAGAATATTCTGTCTTTTTCTCCTATGTTTTCAGGTTTTTCTTTACTTGGCCTGAAAACGCAAGTTTCTGCCTTATTTTGTAAGGTGAGTTAAGAATATAAATATTTTTTATATTTCTTTTCCTCTACATAACTACAGACAGTATACTAGAAAGTATACAGCTATCTATCAGACTATTGATACCCCTTCATCTCTACTGAAAAGTGCTCACATGAGATGTTTAGAGTAGGACTTGCAATCTTCAAAGTTTTGTTGCATTGCCAACTTGTAATTGCTTAGTGGTTAATATACAGCAATTTCCTCCTTGTGTCTTAGCTGCTGAACTCAAAGCCAATACTAGGNCTCATAAGGCCTGTTCTCGAGCCCCTGTTACTGTCAGCTCAGACTTTGACTTTGATATGATTACTTTAACTCTATTCCTATTTCTTTATTCCTTAGTCATTCTCATCTTTCTATAAAATATTCTGAACCCTCTTAACTAATATCTTCTTACTTTCTGTCAATGGTAAAATTAGTTAACATACTTTTCCTACTCTTACCAGCTTTGCTAATGAGTCTGTCCAATAGCAATCATCCTACACTAAGCCATTAAAGAAATGGTCTGTTAATTTCTCTTTACACATTACTCAGCTTTCAATACATCCAACTGGCTTCTGTCTCCTTTCTTCAAAGTCTGAGCTGAATCTCATTATTCATAGTCTGCTTTCCAAGCTTCTCAGGATACAACGGTTGAGATTCAGGAAAAATACAATTTTAGACAAATAAAATGTGACAAATTAGATTTTTCCAGAAAAAGAAATGATTAAGATGTTAGCCTGCTATGAATTTACCCTTGGTAAATACTTTACATTTTCACTTCATTACAAGTCTTGCATTTCCTCAAAAGAAAGTAAGCACTTGTTGCATGATACTACCATTATTTGAATAGTGGTATTTGAAACAATTACTAGTGGAACCATGATTTTACTGCTTAGTGATTAAGCAGTTTGGTATAGAAAACACCTAGTTCCTCTGTCACTATTCTTAGGTCCATTCCTTCTCTCCAAAATAAAACATTTTATAAACTCTGAAGTAATATTAACAAGGGTTTAACATATTGGCTTTGGGTTAGCCATGCTAAAGGCAAATAGTGTCTTTTAAGCTGACATTTTAACTCTTCTGTGCTTCCTTTCCTGGACATTTAATTTCAATGTCCTCTTATTCTTATCTTCCTTTCTTGAATACATTTCTGCACCTTCTTCTTCCTGCATGTTTTTTACCATCTCATTCCACTCTTGCAGCAGCAAATGGTTTGAAGCGATGACCATGAGAAAGGAATCATGACACTTTCTAGAACTAAAGGAAGAATTTTGTGTTGAGTACATATCAAGCATGCAGCTTGGTGGACTAAGTGTCCATTAAAATATGGACCTGTATCTTCTAAAGTTTCAATTTTATCAGGTTTATTGGGTATTTCTTCTCTCCCTATTTCCAGATAGTAAAACATCAAGTACTTAATTTCTCTCCTGAATACTTAATAATGTAATTGTAATCCATACTATAAATCACAAAAGACATTTTAGAAATGGTACATTGTCTAGACTTATATTACTAATCAGTGTAGACTGAAACAAAACTGACAGCTTCAGCATCAAGAATCTACTAGATATTAAACTTTCTCTGATTCACTATAGTTATATAAATCCTTCAAAGTGTGGACACATATAATGCATTACTATGTTAGTTTAATTTAAAGTGGCTTTCTTATGTTAACTCAAATTATAGTTAAACGGTGAGTAAAATGTCCAAGTTATAGATCTGGATCTTCTCCAGTTCATGTAGAGGCAATTAGAGTTTGACAAGACCTTTGCAATTTAGTTTGTACTGAAGGAGAGTCTGTGCCTACATGATAAGCAATTTTTCTTATCCTTCTCCTCAGGTAGTACAGTTTTGCAATTTACCAAACTTAAAAGCAATGTTTTCATTTCATTGTATGGAGCACCATTTCCATATGCCTGATTCTGGCTACATGATAAAGACTCTTAGACTAATTAATGAAGGAAGTAGGGGCATTGAAAGCAAGACTTTCTCTGTTCTACTTTAAAACATAGTTCCATTAAAACATGTCAGTGGAAGTAAAAAAATCTACAGATAAGCAAAAATGCTCCTGTTCAGACACGATTTATATTTGAGTATCCTATTTCCAGTATGCATTTCTTCAATACCTGTTTACTTGTCATCTGTGTTTTCTTTTCTTTTAAAAACAAATTAAATAAATTCTTTTCTACCTTTGAATGACATTTTTTTTTGTTTGCTTCCCAACTCCTCCACATACCTTTATCCACCCTAAGGTTCCAATTTGCAATGGTTACTAATATAAACAATGAAGAATGTTAAAGTTATTACGTGAATACTGAATTGTTTTCCTATGTTCTTGTAGGAAAGACTTGACATAAAACATTTGCAGCAAGCTACAACTCCAAAGTTTAAGGCCATTAAGAGCTGAATGTAATGAGAGGAATATGACAAATATGTGGTAAGTCTGAAGGACATATATTTCTTTGGATATAAGGGAATGCAGTCTGCTGAGGAAAGGTTAAGGATGGTATTACCTTTAATTAGAGAATGAAGAAGAATTAATTTTCTAATTATTTATTAGAAAAAAATATTTTTATTTTATATTTATTTATAAATTAAAAATTTATTCGGAAAATTCAGAAAAAAATATTTAGAATAATAGCTAAAACTGCTTGTACAGAAGCCTCTTTCCAATCATTGTATTTCTCTGATCTGGAGTTATTAAGACAGTCTGATAATTTAGGAACATATGTAAAAAGAAGATACATTGCTGTAGACCAAATACAGTGAAAAGGGACTAGCTGGTCTCCTATTGAACGAGGGAGTTTCATTGAATCTTACCTCATGTATCCTTGCTGAATACACATTAATCAACTGATTTATAACCTCTATAATAATCTTCACATCATCTAGTGAATTAATCAGGAGATGAATTAAAAATTTTAATAGCATATGCCTAGTAACGGTGGAGTTATTTCTTCTTCTAATTATAATATCTAATTTTGTTCTTACTATTCTTCAGCAGCTGTACTGTTGGTCATGTTGGCTTTTTTAAATTTAATTTTCTTCCTTGTCCATAAACTCTTCACCATATATCGATCTTTTATCTCTCATGAAAACAGATGACAAGACTATTTTTCAGTTCAGAACATTTTCATAATTACTTTTTTGGGCTCATGGGAAAAACTGTTTATATCAACAAATGAAACTAAGCTCAGATTCTGTAAAAGAAAATCCTTCTAAAGGAGACACATACCAGCAGCTTGAGGATTTTTGTTCTGGACTTAAACACCAAGAAAAACTATAAGTGAGGATTTATCTGAAGTACTGCATTCAGTACTGGAATCCTCACCACAGGAAGGACATGAATCTGTTGGAGTGAGTCCAGAGGAGGACTACTAAGATGATCAGAGGGCTGGAACACCTTCCATATGAGGGCAGGCTGACAGAGTTGGGCTATTTTAGACCAGAGAAAAGAAGGCTCCATGGAGATGTTATAGCAACCCTCATGTACTTAAAGGGACCCTACAGGAAAGCTGGAGGAGAGGTTCTTTATCAGGGATTGTAGTGATAAGATGAGGAATAAGGGTTTTAAACTACAACAGGGTAGATTTAGATTTGGTATTAGGAAGAAATTTTTTACTGTGAGGGTGGTGAGGCACAAGAACATTTTACCCCAAGAAGTCATGAAGTAGTTACCCATGAGAAGTCAAGAAGAACACACGACCCTCGAGGGGTTCAAGAACAGGTGAAAAATATGAATAATTGCTTATTTTTCCGAGATGCTTATAACTTTCTGCTTATGGAAGCTCAGGAGACATATTAGAATACATAAAGTAGCCCATTTTTGCAAATATAAAGAAAAGAAAAAAAAAAAAAATACAGGAATACTTATTTACCCCATAATTTTTTAACAAGATGAACCGGATTCATACAAAGTAGCTTTCCACACTGTTTCATGTTTGATAGGTATTTCTTGCAATTTTATGTACATCTACAAGAAACAATTACAGTAAAGCTGGTCCAGGTTTATTGAGGCTTTGCTATGTCCTTCTTTCATAACTAACAAACACATCATAAATACATGAAATAGTATTTTTTTTAAATGGTGTTTATTTTGGTGTATGTGCAGAAGTTCAGATGCTAACCATGTATTATCCCCTTGGCAGCCCAGGGAAATCTCACTGTGACATTTCCATCAAATATAGAAAACAGGCCTACATTTTCCAGTCTCTCATCTGTCCTGAGAACATCTGTTGTGCAATAAAAACACAAGATTGTAAATCTCCTTCCATTTTCTTTCATTCCCCAGTAATAAATTTCTATGGATGTGAAAACTGAACATGCTTTATTCTTCTTGTGCTGCCCAATGTTTTGACTAAATATTTTGGTGATACTGGCCAGAAAAGAGTCCTGAACAAAAGACTAAAAGAAGCCAAATATATACATATCCATTAACAGTCTATATACAGGGAGAATAAGAATGATGTATTGTAAATTCAGCATGTCACTGAATACTAGTCCAAAGTTAAACGTAGAATACTAAAGTAACCAAATATAAAAGAGAAGCTCACAAAAGCAACCTGAAAAAAAGTAAATGTGATGTTATGGCAAGAAGACAAAAAAGAAAATAAACTTCTGTTAAAATGATTTCATAAAATACTAGGATTTGTTTATGGTTTTCAAAAAGAAATAAAAAGGTAAGTTGCAAAATTTTACATTTACCTTCTGAAAAGCATAATATAATAACATATCTATGACACCATAACAACAAGTACAAGCCAATACATCTGTGATTCTTCTTACTGAGGTGTAGTTTAGCATGAAAATAACACTGTATTTAAATGAACCTAACAGGAACATTTTCATTTTTCTTTGATGGAAGCCAGTAAAATACCTTGCACTGATCTGGGCTACAGAATTACTGGTGAGAAAGAAGCTCAAGGGTTCTTTATTCCTCAGGGGATCAGAAAAATAAGAACAAACAGAGAAAGGAGGCACAGAGAGTTATTAAATATGCCAGGAATCAAATGCGAAAAGATGTAGCCCAGGAGGAAAATTTCCCACGCTAGTCTACAGATAAGGAAGGAGATGTTTCAAAACTTTCAACAGACACACATATCAGTTTGAGGAATGGGGATTCATTTTTTACACATAGCCATCTGCTTTCACTGAAATCAATGAGATCTAAGTCATGGTGGTTAAAACTTTAATTGAGTTCACAAAAGTTAATATTTTTTTCTCTGCAGAGTGCCAAAATAATGGCCAAGTGCTATATGGGGCTAAGTTTACTCTTGATTTAAGTCTGACTTGAAACAAACTGCTATTTGAGTGGTTTTAGATCTGCCAGTAGATTAGTTTCATCCTTCATCTGTAAGTGTAAATGAAACAAGTATGGTTTTGTAGCTATGTTTGTTAGGATTTTACAGTGACAATATTTTCTTAAATGTTTTGCTCTTATTAGTTCTAGAATGTTTTGAAGAAAAAAAAAAATTTGAATTAAAAAGATATTAAAGCACCACTACCAGAAAAACTGTTTTCACATATTCAAAGTAAACGGAGCACATTAACTGATCTAACTAAAGCTTATGCAAAATAATAGTACATATGGCCCTTATTGCCTTCTAGAAACAAATATATTCTATTCCATTTGTTTTTCAGAAAGGTGCTTTCCTATACCTGCTGTTTTTCAGTCTGCAGGCTTCACTACACAATGAGCTGTTGTTGTGCATGTGAGCAGTATCTAAAGTAGTTTTACTCTCATAAACAATCTTGTCTAGTTTTTTACCTGCATCCTAAGAGTGACAAGTATTAATATTGTAGCACTTTTAATATTTAATTTTCATTTCATTGAAAACCACATATTTGGACACTGTTAATAATCATGATAGTAAATGACTGAACAGAATTCCATTCAGGAGTGCCATAAGTTTATGTAGTTATAAAGGCAAACTGTGTTTTATTTCCTTTACTGCAGAAAAAAGGCACATCACCTTCACCTATAATTTCTGAAGTAAAATCTTGAAGCATTATATGAAAATATTTCTCTCTAAGTAATATAAAGCAAGGTTTCACAGAAACAGGACAGTGATTTGTGATTTATTTTTCTAAACATATTAAGAAAGTTCCACTCTGTCCTTCCCCCCATCCTGTAGAGTCTACCAGTACTGCAGAAATCTTAAACTTGTTATAGAACAGGAGCCATATAGTCCCTGCTTTCCAGAGATTATATGTAATTATTTCAGTGGAGCTTGACTTCCAAAACAATTTTTTAATTTTTTCATGATGGTGTCCACCTTTGCCTGAATTTAAAGTACCTAGTTTCTGACCAGTATGTACACTAGGTGCCAGGTACTTTCGGATAGCATGGCCTCAAACAATGACAATTTGACAAGAGTATCATAGAAATACAGTAGTGGATTGAAGAATTCATAAGCCAAATCTAATTCCCTGCTCTAAGTACCATTGCTCACACCACTTTCTACATCAAAGGTACTTCAACCAGGAGATTCTACCTGCTGAGGGCAAGGATGACCAACGATTGTTGTGTATCTGAATCCTTGTGAAGGTAGACAAATTTTTCTTCAAGGATGTGATAAATGAGTAACATGTTACAGTGTTTTTCAAAAAAGATACAAGAAATCACTTTATGAAATTTCACTTACTGTTTATTTTAAGACTCCTATAGATTAGTCAAGTAGTTAACTCATATGTAAATTTTTACCACCATGTGTTCTCAATTAATGTAATGATCTTACAGACTTTTTTTTCAGATATATGTTGCTGCATTCTGCGTTACCTGACTTACTTTTCTGAAATTCCAAATTCTCGGTTCTATTTATATAGTGTAAATGTAAATTTAGAATGTTATACTTAAAGGAAAAAGTTTGAAATGATTTTTATATTAGCCCTATATAGCAATATCATCAAGTAGCCTAAAATATCCTCTCTAAAATTAACTGACACATTGCAGTAAATTGTTCCCCGGGTGGGAAGAAATGAATTCTATTAAAGCTAATGAAAATTGCACATCTGTAGCACAAGACCATATCTCCAGAAGAGAAGCAGTATGTGTAATAACTTTCTTAAAAATTTAAGCTTGATCACTGAGCCCTTTCTATTAGGGAGACAAGATCATCAGACTTGCAAGAGCTCTGAAAAAGTTTCATACTCTGACAGATTTTGAATCATTACCCTAGGTAATATAGTGAGCAAATTAAATTAACTAAAAAATTAGATTATTTTAACATGGTTCCAGTCTGAAATATCCTTAATACTTATATTTCTGTAATTTAAAGTAGTCTGAACAAGTTGCACTAAGTCTTCACAAAGAAGAATGACATTCTTAAGCCTAAGTCCCTGGTTTCAACATGTTAAGAAGTACTTTAGATATATCACATGCACATAAAATAATAGATAGTAAGAGAAAGACAAAGAAACCTTTAGTAGCATTAAGATCTGTGCTTTCATTGCGGAGATGTATTCTTAGTGCAATAAAAGATGGGTTTCATGGTGGAGATGAGCCAAACATCTGTCTTTCAATGTATAACTTTTATTTTCCCCTTTTCTAGAATGCATAAACAGGAACTAATACAACTGTTAGGTTTTTCTTAACTATGACATTTTTTCCTTGTCAAGGAATTAAAAATTCAGGGATGCCTTTAGTATAAACATTTTCATAATGGTTGTGCTTAATAGAGAAGAATTCCTGTCATTCCATGGGACTTGTTCTTGGCAGGTATACTTATGCTCCAAAAAATATGCTCCTCCCCACCCCCATCATGATAATATATGAAGTGCTCAATCCCACTTCACTCTCTTTCTCATACTCCAAGGTTCAGTCAGAAGACTTTGAAACCACTGAAGCCAGATAAAGAGATTAACTTAGACCCTATGACTCGATCTGGAATTAACTTCTGAACTTCTGAGGAATAAATTTACAAGTTTTAGAGATTATTTTTGACCTAAGATGACATGTAAACTTAATGAAAACCAGTACATTTATTCACAATGAGATAAATGTTCCTCTTACTTTAAGACACAGGTAGAGAGTTTATGACAAATGAGACAGAGAAATATTCTTCCTGATAGAGCCCATAGACAGTTTTCTGACTATTCTTTCTTGCTATATCGTCTCTATATTCATCCTTACTCCCTCTATAATTGTCTTAGTTTGGTATCGTCTCTGGGACCAACCCGACAGTTTTGACAGAGGTCCTAAGTGAGAGTCACCCCCAAATATTCCTATCAGTAAGATTTCCTTTGCCAAGGTTGATCACACACTATTTCTGGCAAAAAAGACATATAGCATCTTTTCTTGAGTAACAGAAGTGAACCAGTTGAATGCTGTTTCTCCTTCCTTCTGGTGCTGTTCTAGGTGTTTTGATTCTGTGTCTGCAAGATATACATAATCAGGTACAAAACAGTAGAAACACCATATAAAGTTAATCTACCAGCTACTTATCTTTAGTCGTTTCAATAGTAACTTATTATCTTTCCTTTCTCCTGTCTTTTCCTTTCTGTTCATATAATGAGATAAATCTGATGAGTTTGTATTTGTTTCCATAGTCAGTCATCCTGGGATTACTTTTTAACTGTGGGTAAACCAGGATAAAACTTTACTAATTGTCTGTTTTGTATTATTCAGTTCTTAGAAATTTGATAATTTTTTAAAAGTAACCATGAAGTTTAAGTCTAAATCTTATTGACAGTAAACAAAACTCTGGCTAGTATGTTTGTAAATCGCCCCCAAACTAGAAATTTGTCTCCAAAATCCTGTAAATGCTTTGTATAGTTTAGCACTTGTCTTTTCTGTGATATTAAACAAGTTTAACCAAAGGAATTCATTTTGCATTTAAGAACAACCTAGTAAAACTATTTTAAGACTTTAAAAAAAAAAATAAATTTTCTAGTAATATTTTAACTTGCATCAGAATAATCATTAAACAAATGTTTGGTCTTTCTGGTAACTCATTGTTTTAATCATGAGTGCAAATACCACTAATAGTCATGATAATTATATGATTGCTTTGTGTTATGTGCTCAGGATATTGAAACAAAAGAGGAAATAAGGTGTGTCTCCAAAGGAAACGCATAGTCCAGAATTAAAGCTTGGATCCTTGCTGCTCCAATAAATCATCTCTGCCTCTTATATTGCCCTGAAGAAAACCACTGTTTATATTTTTCCAAAATCTTGTGCTTTACTACATGAACTCTGGAACTTAAAAAAACCATCAGATATACTTTATGATACAACATATAAAAAACTAGAATGCATAATAAGTGGTAAATAATTACTTTAAAGTATTTAGTAGTATGTAATTATATCATACATAGTGTATAGTATGGCTGTATATTATAAAACATGTATAGCGTAGAATATATATGGCATATAGTATATACACAGCTTATATCATTTAATATATTTGTATAGCTACATTTACTATATAGGATAGAATATGTAACTGTCAGATTTGTCCTTCAAAAACAGAAGAAGCCATTGAAGTTCAGTTTCTGATCAGGCTTAACTAAACATAGATATTATGCAATTTGATATTATTCTAGGCAAGATAAAACTCAATTGGTAAAGGAAATTTAAATACAATAGTCATCAGCACCTCTTGTTTCACCTTTACTTTGGTAGAAACATCAGTGTTAGAACTGACTTTCACTAGGGAAAAGCTGTTACTCATTGAAAAAGTTTTACCTGATCACACCAATTTTCTATTCTTTTTATGCTCAAGTGGAAAAAAGGGAATTGTCTGGAGGAAAATTACAGCACAAAATAACATTCAGATTTCTATAGTGTGCTGTGGGTGCTCTCTGGCTGGCTACAGATCATGGAAGTACCAATGAATTGGGAGTCTCAGCAAAAAAGATCAGTTGTTTCTAGTGTTCTTCGCATGACCTTAATTTGTTATTTTCACCACTATAGTACTTCATACTAAAGGCTTTTGAATGCACTCCCTTACTGAAGACAGTATAGGTGATGAATATTTATTTCATCAAGTACCTACAATGAAGTAAAGAGAGAAACTAATTATTTTGCATGGAGAGTGAAGTGCATATAGTTTAAATGCTCAAAAAAAGTAAAAGGGAATATATAATACAAAAGGTCTTTCTCCAGATATAAACAGCTTTTCATAAATTCTTACTTGGTTATCCAAATCAAATGTCTGAGCATGTGAAAAATACAGTAGCAGCATTCTGATTTATCCCTAGCCATTCCTACATATTTCTTATCCTTGGTGTTCTTCATCTGTCCATCACGAAATATTGTTATGCAAACCTTTGAGGGCTCTGATTATGATGTTTATTCTTGATTATTAAGTTAAATGAAAAGGGGAAAAAAAAATTTCTAATCTACCATTTTATAGCAGTAGGTGTATTTGCTATTGTGATAAAATCTGAACATCAAAAATACTTTAAAAAAAAAACCTTGAATCATGAGTTCTTATTTTATTTTATATGGATTTCTTTATCTGTGTCAAATGAAGACACCTATTATTATTATTATGGTTGTGATATTATACTCTGCTAGTACTAATTTAGGAGGTGCAAGGAAACAATTCTGTTCTTAGCTGCAATACACTGTTCTTTGCAACAATATTGAATTAGGTAAAATTTTCTTGTGGAGTTTTCAAAAGCTATAATCACTAATATTCTTTTGGTATACAAAAATCAAATTTTGCAGTTGTTTTGTTAACATTAACAATTTGTATTTATCACTTCTGGCTATTTTGCTATATTATAAAAAAAGACTGTTTTTTGAAATCAACACAAATTTTATGAAGGAGGATAGTGGACTCAAAGATCCATTTTTTATTCTTAATGGCATTAATATGAATCAAGAATTATACAAGGCAAATCCAGTGTAATTAGTATACACGTATGACTTTACAGACTTAAATACTCTTAGTGGTTAAGACTCTCTCCAAATATCCTATTGTAAGTTTGAAGTCTGTGGGAGTTCTGACAATTTTTACATGTACTATGTCAAAATAACTTAAAAAAACCTAAGTATTTCTTAAATGCAACTATGTAGGATGTGAAACACACAAAAAAATCAGATACTGAATACCAACCCTTGGTTTATTCTGATTTTATGAAGGGTTCACTGGCTATCTGGATACTTACCTGAAACTTGTCACTGATAGGCATTTCTGTTTTTCATGAGGTACGGAAAAATTTAAGCCACTTAAAGAAACTCCCTTGATTTACTGTTAGTAAACTCCTTCTCCTCATCTCTGCAAGTTGTGAGGAGTGCAGATGGAGTATCAGATGCAGTTGGTACATGAAGAAGAAAAAGGTGCTTCAGCTCTAGTCAGCATATGAAGTATTGAGAGAGGACTTAATTCAAAATTTTTAATCCAAAGTTTTTAAATATGCTTTGAAGAAAAACAGAGGTGCCTGTAATCTAGAACTTTGGCAGCTCATCAGATAATAAAGCTTACATGTAAAATAAGTTCCATATGAAAATATTTTAGAGTATTTCTTCTTTATTCTTTCATTGCAGACTTTAAAATATTATTTTTCTCCTTTTATATCCTTTAGTTTCCATTTTTTTGTCTTTTGCTTATTCTTAGACTTTCTAAATTGCACAATTTTTCTTTTTAGGTTCTGACATCAGTCAGTGAAAAAGAATGCTTGCACATTAAGTACCTCCACTACAGGCAAAAGGTATACAAAGTTACACAAGACTTAGGCTTATTGTCAACAGAAATTAGAGAAGATTTATTCGCATTATTTTTTAAATGGTGACATTCTCGGGATATTCCCTTCCAGGCCAAGTTAATGATCAATTCATAAAAGAATAGGCATGAGAATGTGATGGAGAGAGAAGGCCCTGCTGTAATTGGTGATCATAACTTAAAAAGTAATATTGACTTTTCTTGAAGTACAAATCAAAAGTATGTGCACACGGTTCTAAATGCTTTTCGCAAACTTCTTCCAGTTGTTTTTTTACTATCAAAGACATTTTTAAAATTTTGTTTCACTATATGTTTCTGCTTTTATACATTATCCATTCTTTCCTTGTTCTTAGCTGAGGTTTCACTCCTCCTTTTTCCTCCAATGTCATGGCATGCTAATGCCATCTTCATTGGAAAATACTGGAAGAAAATCTACTCTTTCAAACACCTTCACATATTACTATGAATTTTTACAACTTGTCAAACATTTCAGTTCATTTTCTGCTTATCATGTACAAATGTCTGCCAAAAACATTCTTTGCATGTTGAACAATGATGAATTCCATTCTTTCAAACTCAAGCTCACGCTAAAAATAAGCAGAGTGAACATCTGTGACAAGCAGGTAATTTTTAATAATATCAGGCAGTCCCTTTCTGTGAAGAATTACTAGTCTCTCATCTCTAATCAGCCTTCTCTGCTGTAACAGCAGCTGCCAATTAGGGATGTTGTCTCTTGACAGAGTGCTCAACCCACACTTAATTGTGTTTCTCCATGGAAGGTGAGGGGTGTTTTTCAGTATTTTATGCCATCAGAAGCTCATGTTGTGTTATGCAAAGTGATGAGATACCCTCAGATAAGAGTGGAGTACTTACAGATTCAAGCAGAGTCTCTAAGGGGACAAATCCTCTCATCTAAGCCATTGACAATGTTAAACAAAGAGGAATACTTATTTTTCTTTTTTTTTTCTGCTAAAGCAAAAAGCACATTCTTTTCATCAGAAAGACCCTAACTGAATTCCATGAGAACTTTTTGTCTGATATTTCTAAACATATTGATCAAAAAAGTTAGCTGCCAAGTCTAAGGTAGTTGTATTAGCATCCCAGTAAACAGGAAAAAAACCCAGAAATTTACAAAGTATCATCCTAATTTGGGTTACAAGGTTTGAAGGGGGAAATCTATTAACATAAATACACCTTATTTTAATGCTGTTCAATTTTATTTGTATATTTTAGAGGATATAAAACCAAATCTTATTCGATTCATTTTATTGAATACCTTCCCTTAAGAACCATCTTCTTTTCCACATGCAAACACATATATACAGATTAATCATTCTAAATTTCAAGAAATCATTGAAGATTTGGAGATCTGATTCGAATGAAAATTAGTTTTGCTGGAGACAATATTAGGCAGATTTAAGGCCTGTGGTCTGTTAATCAGTTATTAAAATTATTACAAAGAAGGAAAACCACCTCCTTCCTCCTTGTGATTTTTCTTTATTTAATAACTCTTTCAATTCTGTTACTAGGCTAAAACTAAGTCATATCAAATAACTTGATAACTAGACCAACAGAGACTAGCAGAGACAAATAAGTGTTTGTTGGGGTTTTTTTTGTAAGAAGCTTCTAACTTCCTTAGGCAATGTGAGAAACTGACTGGTTAAATAACAACTCTTGTTACCTACAAAACAGGACATTAAAATTAGCCTGCAAATCGAGCAGTATGATCCTAATCCTCACAGAGTATGAAGCCTGAAAACACCATCAACCATTACTTAAAGAGACTGTACAGTTCTCATGCTATTTTAATTCTAGACTTTTGTTTGGCTTAAGAACCACATTCATGGCTGCAAGAATGTCTGGATAATTAAGACATTTGGAAACAATCTCATCTCCTGGGAGTTTAAACATCATCTAGCTTTTCGTATTTTGTTGGTGAGTAAGACTTTTTCTCAAAAGAAAAAAAAGACAAAACTTGTAACAAGAACAATATAAACCTGAGGTATTTGAAAATGACCAAAATTAACCTATGGCTTAAACTTCAATTTAGAATACCCTGAAGGGATTTTGGTTTGATTTGGTTTGGGTTGCTTTTTAATAAAATTAGATCTGATTAATTCAATTGATAAACTCACAGATTACTAGATGCACTTTGCAATCTGAGGAATCAACAGCCTAGCAAAACATATAATAAAGTAAATATTTGTAGAAATATACATAACTATGTGTAAACATGTATCCATACATAAAATATAGTTAAATTCCCCCTTCTCTAAAAAACAAAATAGTGTGCAAAACCTTTACAGATTTTATACTGAAGCTTTACAGTACTTGTACAGTATATTCATTTCAGTCTGTATAGGACAATGTAATGTGTGTGTGATTCATTAACTGGGTAATATCTGTGTTACATACAACTTATTCTGAATAGATACGTATAGAAAGAACAAAAGAAAGAGAGACAATGAGAAGTGACTGAATGTGAAGAAACAAAATACAGAAGGAAATAAAGAGGAATTATAGAAGAGAAAAGAATTGGGAATGAGAAAGGTGAAAACAAAACATAGAAATTTCAGGTGTTGACAAAATGGTGGATAAGTGTGGAAGTAGATTCTTACCAAGCTGAATAATTTCCTGAAAATACCACAAGATATAGGCATGGTTATCAAGATGATAGATCTTTTCTTCCCCTCAGCTTTAAACAGGAACATTTTGATTACATAGGACCCACTGATTTTTTGGAATTTCACTGTGGCTCTTGATTATTTCCTCTTCTATTTAGCAGAGATTTCAATTTTATCAAGCAGTCTTGCTCTGGCAAAATATTTTCCTCTATCTGTTCTTTAATTGCATTGAGCTAGCTTGATACTTCCAAGAAAAATAAGCATTGCATACCTGTGATGCTGGAAAAATCAATACTTCATTTTCAGAAAACTTTTAAGATTGGATCTGTGAGAAATCTTTGACTTCATGTTGTAACACATCTTTGTGATGATTTATTGTTGTTATTTTATTATTTCACTCTGTGCTTCAGCTTTTCCCTACTATACCTGTTCTTTTGTTTGAATATGGAATGTGCTTATCTCGTTTAGCATACTTGGATTCTTTCTTAGTGCATAATCATCAAAGTGCCTCTAATGATGTATGATAGATAAATTAATAATATCAAGCTTATATGAAATAATACAAAATTTATCTTGGAAACTTTTTAATGCTGATTTGTATCATAATGTTGATCCTACAGTGCTGGCACAGACTTCTTGCAAGCAGAGGAAACTAATATACTATATATGTATGTGTACACACACACAGATATGCACATGATATAGAGTATTCGACTGATTTATCTGATTCTAGAATTTTTTAAAAAAAAAGTTGAACTTCTCTCTCCAAACATGACAGGAAAAATAATTGAAATTTCAAAAATGACCCTAGAAATTAAAATTTTCTGCCCAGCTCCAGACCTTCTTGTTTTTCCTTCTTTTCTTTCAGTGTATCTCATTGTGTCCCAGTCTCACAAAAATTACAGTGATCTGTAGTTAGTGTGTATTTGACCTTCTCTTTGAACTCTTTTAGGGATGTCATCAAATAGAAATATGATACAGTAACTAGTGATGTTTCTAGCAGTTTCTTCTTTAAAAGTATTTGAGATTAAATTGACCATTTGAAAGAATGAGAAAAATGTTTTCCCAATGATCTTCAACTGTTTGTTGTGCTGGACTCATTATATAACTGCATTTTCCAAGCCGTCACCTGATCTACTTCAACAGTCCAACAAAGCTCCCAAAGGGGTTACAGCAGAAAAATACATTACAAAAAGAAACAGGGTTGATTTTTTTTTTTTCATTTTTTAATGCATGTATATTTGCATATGTTTAAATAATGCACATATTCATAAAGACTTTTTTTGGGGAAAATATAGTTGCAACCGCATTTTTGGAGGTAAATCTGAGTTTTGATATAGCATTAGATATGTGAAAACACCATGGTGACTATATTTTATGTCAACAGGCACTTCTTTCTTTTACTGAAGTACTAACTGTTAAGCTGGTTGCCACATAGCGTCTGCAGACTTAAAGGTAAGATTTCAGTCGCCTGTAGGCAGATTCCATACTCGAGACCTAGTTGGGAATAATGATACCCCTAGCCTTTCAAACACCAGTATTCAGTATGAGAACTATAACATCTTTGAGTTCAGCAAACTTTCTGTCTCTGTTCATATAATCCCTTCTTTCCTCCCTACAGTTGTTACACTCGTGTCAGAATTTGGCTGCTAAATATTACCAAATAATTTGTGTAAACTGACCATGTTCCAGAGCCATAGAGTGATTTTATTTTTTTTTTGTAAGGAAGATGCAGTATAAATGCAACAACACACCACCTGATGACAGAAGACTGGGTAATAGAAAGACCCAATGTATTATGATAAGTATCCCTGTTTTCACAGTCCAAATTTATATCAGTTCTTTCACTCATAATTTCCAGTTTTCCCTACTGAAAAAGGAAAATGTTGGTTTATGGATGGTGGATTGCAGGAAAGTGATTTTTCTAAAAATTTCCAGCACTGAAAATGATTGATTTCATTTTTTCCCAAACTCCAAATTCAGTGAATAAGTAAGAAAATGTTCAGTACAGAAAAATATTTACCAAGATGAGATGTTTGTGGCACTTTATTTCACACTCCATTCACCAGGCAACTGCTTACTTCAGCTACAGGCATTAGAACTTGCACAGTTTGGCAGCAAAATATAGTCTGCTAACCAGAAGGGGAGACATCTATCTCCTTAAGCTGGTGTAATCAAGAAAACCGCTCTGTATGAAGAAGTCTGGCATGCTTATACTAAAGTAAAGGGTCCACGTTCATCCATCATTTAAAAGTCAGCCTTCATGAGATAGGCTCAGTGATTGAAAAAGCATCTTTTTTATGCCTTACAGAGTTTTTGTTTAGAGTTTATAGCTTTTACTTCTCGTCTTCTCTGTGTGAACTTATCATCTTTTTCATGGCAGGTAAATCATTGAAGAATAATGGATGTGAAGTTGCCTACAGGCACCCTGCATTTTGTGACTTATATCCATTGAAATGTCCTATATTTAGATTAAAATAACTTCTCAATTTAAGAAAAAAATAATTAAGAACTTCAAAAATCATATATATCATCTTTTGTTCCCTAAGACATGAACAAATTGGGTGATACACATAAAATAAGGCCTGAAAAGCCAGATGTCATCTTCTTTTCCACCAGAGAAGTTAGAAAGGCAAGGTTTGATAAGACTATGAAATTAATTTAGACTAAAAGAATTGCTTGAAGTCCTGCAAATAAGACTATATTATTAGCAACAGTCTTTGAATGAACAGATCATTACAGCCAAAATATCATTATTCAGACTTATTGGATGATGTGCATGCCAGGCTGAAGGCACTCAAAGGATGATGGATCAGCTTTAAGGTTGCAACAATAGAATAAGGTAATTCTACTCACACTCCATTTGTCATGTGGTAATCATGATCTTTCCCTATAAAAAATACATGGACTAAGCAAAATTATCAAGTGAAAATTTAGAATTTAGGTGGGAGAGTTCAGATAGGAGTTCATCATGACATTTCCCTAATGGTCCAGTCAATTTTTGCCTCAGGGTCCAAGAAGAGATACCACAAAACTCACATGAGAGCCGATATTTGAAATGAAAAAACTGGGCTTAAAATGCAAAGATACTTCACACTTTGCCTGGTTAAAAATGCATTTCACAATTATTATACAGAGTGTGACTCTGCACACATACATATTGCTACCTCTGAGCAAAGAATATCAAATAGTTTTTGGAGATTGTTAGGTATTTCAGTACCTCAAAATCCAAGGCCTCATCTCAGATACTGTGTTCTGTTTTGGGCCCCTCACTACAAGAAAGGCATTGAGGTGCTGGAGCATGTCCAGAGAAGGGCAACAAAGTTGGTGAAGTGGCTGGAGAACAGGCCGTACGAGGAGCAGCTGAAGGGACTGGGGTGTTTAGCCTAGAGAAAAGGAGGTTGAAGGGGAGATGCTATCACTGCCTACAACTACCCGAAAGGCGGTTGTAACGAGGTGGATATTGGTCTCTTTTCCCAAGTGGCAGGAGATAGAACGTGAGGAGATGGCCTCAAGTTGCATCTGAGGAGGTTCAGATTATACATCAGGAAAAAAATTCTTCACTTGAAGAGTTATCGGACACTGGAAGAGGGTGGCTGGGGGAGTGGGAGTAGATGAAGTGCTCAGATATATGGTTTAGTATTGTAGAGGTGTAGTTGGACTCCATGATCTCAAAGTTCTTTTCTAACCAACTGATTCTATGATTCTATGATTCTATGTCATCCAAAATTTTATGGTACTACTAAATTATTTGTATTTGCATTGTAGTGCTTTATAAATTCCTGAGTTCCTTGCAAGAAGAAAAATATGACCATTATTGTATTAAGTTTTGTAAGTTAAAATAATTAAGGGTGAATCAGTTGAAGACTATCTAAACTTACACATACTGCAAAAAAAATATATACCTCCTTTAAAGATGCCCTCTGAAAGCAAAAAGCTCAGCTAAAATTTAACTCAACTGGAACTGTTGAAGTAAATAGTCTATTAAACCTTAATGTAAAGAATTATAGGGGAATGCTATATGTTTTGCAGCTGTAGTTTCTTAAATTGCTTCTCAGGAGTGAAATCTTGTCTTTTGGAAGTGATTGGTAAAAGCTCAATGATTTCAAATGAAAAAATCTAATCACAGACTATACTTTTTACAGTCTTGTCCCCTGACCATATTTCCATTGTTTCAGTGGAAAAATGAAAAATTTAAAATGAAAAATGTGCAACAAAAATATAGATTAGTGAGAAATGATGTCACAGTGAGAGACCATTGACCAAAGGATAACCTGCACTTGCATGTTCTAGGTGGTGAAATATCACTCATAGACCCCACTGGGAGAAGAGATGAAACAGATCCAACAGAGATATCTTCTAGCTAGCTGCTTGTACTCGTTTTCAGCAACCATGAGGTATTATTTAATCAAAATATTTTATTTTGTCCTTTTAAAATATTACTACTTTGTGACCATGGTACAGCACTATGTAAAGTGTAGGTCTTTATTTACACAGGATAACAGTTTTGGACTGATTTCAGAGGTTACAGCTCTTATCAAGAACAAAAAGAAAAAAAAATTGAGTACTACTGAAAGCTTCATTTACAAAGTTCCTCAGTTTTATTGGTGGTGATATCAATTTAACTTAGAAGTTCTAACATCAAAAATCATATAGTTTTTGTTATGCTTGACTCTGATAAACAGAATTTCTGAGACACTTGTTCAAAAAACATCTGCCTTTTGTGCATATGAGCCACAGGGCTTAAAAAATGTTTTGATAAATTAAATGTTTACTTATGAAAAAATAACACACATAAATATTTTTTCAATCTCAAACTCAGGTTACAGATTTACTTCAGGGATATCTTTCTCTATAGGAGATATACAATAAATTATATATGCATGTTATTAACAATACTTTTATGCTGGCTGCAAGGACAGTTGAAGTTAAATGTGATCTAACTGGAGACTATGAAGTTTATAAAAGAGAAAATAGTTGTTATTTGACCCACCCTGTTCTTTTTATAGTATCCATGAAACTGTAGATTACCAAACACAATTCCCATCTTAGTCTAAGTTAATGACCAAACTCAATAGTTCAGACTACTGAGCTTGACTATATTAATAGTAAGATTCAATCACAATATTTTTATATGGATGAGATTAACTGTGTATGAGGCTTATGCACTCTTTGAATTCAACTCTAAAGCCTTTTTCTAAAGCTTAGGCTTTATGCAGAACTGATTTTTATTTGATTTTGTGTTGTTGCAAACCATTATTCATGTTGGCTGAATGAACAATTTTAACAGACATATTAGTATCCACAGTAATCCATAAATTACTGACAGTGTGAATATCCACTGAATTACCAAAACTAAAGCTATATAAACAGCTGCCTAAGTCACCTTGCAACATCCTGTTCCCTGATCTATTAATCAAATCTTTACAATGAAGAGGAAATGTATGGGGAGAAAAAAGATTACCAAATACTTCAGGGAATAAAATAGAATACTTAGAAGAGAGTAACGTATGATAAGTGAGCATGAAATATATATATATATATGGGGCACTTAAAATCTTTTCAGTTCCACTCTACAATGTAGTTGCCTGTACATTTAGGCCTTAGGGATAAATTCTGAGGTCTATAAACTAGGTTTATTGACAAGCTTGAATTTTTACTTTTCTGTTTCTTCCATTCAGTTTCTGCTGGCAAACTGTAGTTGTTTAGAACTGGATTTATGGGGGAATAGGGAATGCTTGAAAAATTCCAGCAGGAATCTTTCTTTTCATTTCAGTTTGGCACATGAATACGTACACTCTGTAGGGGAAAAATGACACAGCTGTCTCCAAACCCATTTGTGTTAATGTGCATACATAAAAATTAACAGACAAGTAAGGAGAATGCACATATGAAAACAACTACATTAACATTTTCATATCAATTGTTTAGCATAATACTAAATCCATAATTAAATAATATACAGTCACATCGATCAAAAACTTCCTTAAACAGAGACAACTTGTCCTGTACCCTGAAGAGGAAATTTAGATTCACAGTCTGTCGTCTGAAAAGCTTTTCCTTCTCAAATGTGCAAATCTGGGGATCTTTACCTCAAGCACTTCTACTGAATGAATTGTAAAAGGAGGAATAAAGAAAGATACATTTAAGGATACTCCACATATTACCATTTAAACACGTCCTTAACCCAGGACAGGCTTATGGTGGTTCTGTCATTGTGAAGGAACAGTTTTATGCTCCTTTTAAGTACCTTTTCACTCACAATGACCTAAAACATTCAAGGACTGTAAATACTAGTAGGAAGCTCCTGTTCTTTTAAATGTTAAAATTAACATTCATATATGATTCAGTTGCCACATTGCAAAATGGTATGTAGCTATACAGAAATGCCGTAATACCTGAGGAGGACTTTACTTTTCTGTGAAATACCATGCAAGGAAGGCACTACCTCATCACAGAAACATAATCATACCCTTTTCTTCTTACTCTACATTTCAGCAGCATTTACTGGTGAGAAGTTGTTTTCCTTTATCATGTCTTGGAAATTATATCATTGCACATATTCAGACATTTAAAAGACCTGAAACACCAATTACAATTCAGTCAGTGGTGTTTCCTGAACACTAAAAATGCCAAATCAAACTCTTAATGAGACTGCTCAGTTCAAGTGCCCTTATCTATGTTTCATCTCTGATTTTTACAAACAAGAAACAGTGAAGACTGGCCTTTCAAATACTGTTTTTTCATGCATTCTATGGAACAGCACTGCCAGATTTAGTGAGGTGTAGTCTGCTAAATTGCAGCAGAAGACTGAAATTTTACTTCAGTGATTTTTTTTTTTTGGTACAATTCATCTTAATGTTGATTCTCCCTGATGTGCTATCAGCTCACATGGTTATGAAATCTAATGGGTGGATCTAAAAGTCTTTGGGGAGGTGCAATTTTGGACCATCACTGCTGTATTTTTCTCCAGCAACAGCATTCTAATAATGCATTAATGAAAAGCACTGTCCTAAATTAAATTCTTAGCTCAACATCAAACTGCAGATGATGTTGAATTTTAGCCTTGACCATGTTCTGTCCTTATTAACAACTGGGTATGCTGGACTGGCTGTATGACTTAGGTTATAAGCAGTGGCAGCAGGATTTGTCCCACCCCTGCAAAGCAATTCATACTGCAAAAAGCCTGAGAAGGATGTTGATTCACTGGAGGTAAGCTGACATGGAGGAAAAAGTAAAAGAGATAGGATGGCAACCAGGGATGCCACCCAAGTGAGTTGCTTTTGGTGGTAAAAAATATAAGATTGGACATAAAAATCACACTTCTTAGTAACGATATATTTCTTATTATTATAATTTACTGCTTGATTTTACTCTGTTACCCTCAACATTTTCCTCTCCTGGTTGTTTAATTACTTTTTTCCTCTGTTCACATATTTTTGCTAGCTGGCTCTAACTTTCCACAGCTCCCTAAATCTACTGTGACTTATGCATGTTTTCATACAACTTCATGCTCTGTGCAACAATGAATGCCTCTCCATCACTTCTTTTCCTCCTCAGGGCTATTTGGATATAGTGTCAAACAATATTTCACTATCCAGGAGACATTAGCATGAGATGGAACTGAACATAGTTGATCAAATAGAAATGGAAAGGTTACAGAATAAATGAAAAAGGAGATGAAAAATTGTTCTTTGAACACACTAACATATCAGTATTGCTTGACCACTCCTCTTCTCTGCTCAGCTACTTACTTCAATCTTTGTCTGCTTTTTTTTTTTTCGGGGGGGGGGGGGGGGGGGGGGGGGGGTTTTTTTTTTTTGTTTTTTTTTTTTTTTNTTAGTTTTTTTTTGTTTTGTCTTCATAAACATCCTCCACAATAGTCCTAATATGTAGAATGAATGTCAGGAGTGTTTTTGCTACCTTTCTGCTTAAAGCTTACTCTTCTGCAAAAGCTCACTTACCAGCAATTCTGTGGGATAATCTCTGCAGGGTAAATCAGTTTGCAGTGAACTTCATGGCTAAACTTCCACCTCTATAAATGCAGCTAGATTATGCATCTTAAAGTTAATGTTCAGTCACTGATATATTGAAACATCTCTGTTTTTCTCAGCGGGGAATAAAATCTTGCAAAGCCTGCCCCTTTTATTTTTTGCTGACCATTATGAAGCCCACATTTGCCATGTCCTTAGCTCTTTCATTTTACTCTTACATAGCCAGTCCAGACAAACCAATCCAGTTTTACAGAGTATTTATTTGCAGATCATGATATGTACCTTATGGTGCTGAATAACTAAAAGATAACTGATACTAGCCAGAATATGTAAAAAGAAGATACAGAAACACAACTCACTCAGGGAAGAGTTAGGCCCTAAAGTGTGTAAATCAGGATAGCTTGGCTGTTATCAGGATTTACTCAGATTTACACCAGCTGAGGTGATGGTTGACTTTCTTTTAGCCTTTGCCTTACTCCACTGGGATCCTTGACCTTCTGTCTTAGTTTGATGTGTATCTTCATGTGTTTACACTCTTCATGCCATCTGTTGTTTATGGAATGACTCATTAGTAAAACCCTTCTACATGCAAGAGCAGGAAGCCTTTTCTCAGTAGAGACGCTCCATTTTCTCTGTGTCAAACCCTCTCTGCAGAACCCCCTGTGATTGTGATGTACTAAAACTACCCTGTACACTTCCACCCCCCAAATCTTCTGTTCACTGGCACATGAACCATACTGATTACTCTGGTGTTTACAGCATTGTTCTACTAAAAGGCAAAAGGAGAGCAGTTTTCTTAGCCTACTCCACAGAGTTCATGTGAAAATCATGACCTCTGATGATGATGAACATTTCGAAATTTTATGCAGACATATTTCTGACTCCACAGTAATATCTTTTAAAAAAATGTTTTTCTTTTTTTTATTTCTACTGTGAAAGTGAAACTTCAAAAAATGAATGTGTTTACTCTGATAAAAATGAAAAAGAGAATTACATACAAGCAAAGAATATATTAGATGGGGTTTGCCAGTAGTAATTCTTTGCTTGAAAATATTAAACCCTCTACCAAGGAAATGTGTAATTAATTTTCTGAAAAGTCCCAATTTCCATGGACATGTTAGAAGTCATATTGTGAAATAAGTTCAGTTGCTTAACAAATCAAGTTACAGAGAGCAAAGTCTAAGGTCCTGACAACATATGTGTTTGGCTCTGCCAAAATAAAATATGTTTGGGAAAAAAAAATGCATTTGGTGTCCTATGGTAGACCTGTGCTAGAAATTATTAAAAAAAAATATCAATTCAGTACCAATTTAACAATTTTTCGGAACATGTGTTTCTCTCATACCACGCAATCACACTAGACAGAAATGGCTCCCTTGTACAATAAGGGCTATTGGTGAATTGCAGTAAACAAAGCAGAGTAACTAAATACTGTCCTGGTAAAGCCAGCATCTTGACTCCAGTAAAAATTATTTGCAGTGTTAACTTTGTGGCTGGAGAAGCTGTAGCTTGATGAAATACTCTTAGTGATTTTTTGAGGTAACGCTAGGTTGTACAGACTTTAACTGATCACATATTATTTCTTATTGCCTGGTCATAAGTTTTGAGAGTCATATTCTGTGTGTTCATCTAATCCTTATTAGAATGTGACTTCAGTTGCCACTGTGGCTTCTGTATAGTGTTTTGCTACACGAG
This sequence comes from Piaya cayana, assembly GCA_013389865.1. Lineage (NCBI taxonomy): Eukaryota > Metazoa > Chordata > Aves > Cuculiformes > Coccyzidae > Piaya > Piaya cayana. The sequence goes on along the minus strand of WAAB01004730.1, from coordinate 142,109 downwards.
TAATAATCATAATACTTAGTCATATCAGAAGAAAAAACTACATTATAAAAAGAATTTAGTAAGATATTGCCCATTTATTTAAAATGTCTATGAAGCTTCTTTAACATTAAATAATTTTTAAAGGGAACATGCTTGATATTCATCAGGGTTTTGGTAATCAGGAAGTTTTAAAGATGTCTTTAGAATTGGCTAGCCATTACTTAATAGAAGGTAAATTAGAAATCTATGCTGCTAGTTGTAACTTGAAAACATCTTGACAAATCTTCGAGGCAAACCTTCAAGTGACATCCCATTTGCTTTACATGCCAGCTAACATTACAGGCCAAATCTTACCCTGTGAATAAAATATACCTCACTGTAATAAGGCAGGAATAATTTGTGGTAAGATTTATTCTTTCATGAGCAAAATGGAAGCAAGAGTAGATAAGAAGGAGATGTATATAGTGATGAATAACAGAGCACTGAGACAAGGGAGGTTAGGAAAATTTTAGAACCAGAAAAGTAAATTGCTTGTCAGGCAAAATAGTATGTGCCTAGTCCCAAGTTTGAGTGTGTTTAAATTACATATATTTGTGAATGACTTTCCTCCTGAGAGATATCTACACAGATGGTTAGTAACCAAGCTGAAATATGTGATGTTAAAACTAAAATATCTAAACTCAAGATAAATATATCTGTCTCTCATATTTATTTTTGATGGAATTATTAGCTTTGAAAAAAAAATACGTTTCTACAGTACTTTCACTAAAGAATCAGAGTACTAGTGCTCTGCTTATATTCCAGAGGGTATTATTATTTTTCAGAGCATATTCCCGTAGTTGAAAGTCCATGATACAAAAAATACAAGAGCTGTTTTGTTCAATTTGTCTTACTGGCAGAGACAATAATTCACCTAAATTCCTCTTATGAAACAGAATATGCCCACTCCTTGTTCAGAATGAACCTTAACAAATCTATAGAAGACGCATAGAGCTTAATGAAATTTGATAGTTTCACAGAATTTTATTTTTTTATTTTTTTGTAACCTGCGGTATCGCAAATAAATATGAACAATAACCACAAATTTAAGTACAATTTAAATACTGTCCACAAATGGGTTTAAATGCAGCTTTTAAATTAATTTGGTAGAAAGCCAAAGCAGAAGGATCTTTTGTGAAGCTTTATTTTGGTAGGCTGACTTCTGAATAAGAAGTTACTGTGTTTGCTTTTTTATGCCATCTCATTTACATATGCATCCAGCTAACTATGTGTGGAAATGCTTTTCAGAATGTTTTTTTTTGTAAATGTGTATTTCTAAAAGATCAATGGATATAAGCATTAGGTAAAATACTACCTGTTCTTCTTCCTGCAATCCTTGCTTTCTAGCAGTCAGACTTACTTAACAGTCAGGGTGCCAGAATATTTTATAGAATCACAGAATCATAGAATAATTTAGTTTGTAAAGGACTTTTAGGATCATTGTGTCCAATCATAAACCTAAAAATGCCAAGACCACCACTAAACCTTATCTGTAAGCACCACATTTACACTACCTCCAGGGAGATGACTCCACCATTTCACTGGTCAGCCTGTTCCAATACTTGACAACCAGTGAAGTAACTTTTCCAAGCATCCTATGTAAAGCTTCTGTGGTGCAACTTGAGACCATTTCTTCTCATCCTATTTCTTGTTACCTGGGAGAAGGGACCAGCACCCACCGCATTGCAGGTTCCTTTCAGGTGGTTGTAGAGAGATATTAGGTTTAACGTACATATATATATACACACACACACACACACACACAAGCACAGATGTTGGCCTGTTTATGCTGTTTTCAAAGTTAATAAGTTGAGTAACAAACACATTCTAAAAGTCATAGTTGGCCCAGAGCTCCCCCATATACAGTAAAACTTGATGACCTATTCAACCTCAAATTATTCCCTCAGATCCATACCAGTAACTCAATTGGTGATATACTGTTTTTATAGAGGTAGGGATACAAAACAGAAGATGGCATTGAGTACTAAAAATTCAATTTATACATTACACAATTAACTGACAATAATTACACCCAAAGGGTTAGGTATATTAAGAAACCATGTACATAAAAATAATACTTTTGCTTTTTTTAAACTCTTTACCTATTCAAATTTATTTGAAATAGAAATAAATGAATGTTCTCCTTTCCCTTAGTCTCTGTTTAAGATTGCCACACTTCAACAGGATTGACGTTTCTTTCAAGGAAAGTATTTCAAGAATTCAATTAAAGTGTTTAAAATTTATTAAAAACTTCTTGAAAGCATTTAAAACCAGCACTGGGAAAAGAAATTACCTGTTGTCACTGCTACTAATACAGTCTTGTTCATTCATGTTGACATTGCCTTCATTTATTTGTCTCTTGCCTACTTATTCATATATCTATAGAGAAAATAGTTCATATTTATCAATGAGTAGTTTTCTGGGGGTCAGTTAAAATGCTACAGATGTACGTGTATTATAAATTAGACACATTAGAAACAAATACAGCTTTATATGCTCTATGTTCTATCATTAAAGTTCTTATTTATGAAATAAACAAGGTAAAAGATGCACAATCAGAAAGTATTCATCAATTGTTTGCAGACCATGATTTAATACCTTAACTAGACCTTGGGGGACTGAAGAAAAAGAATTATTATACATTATATTCACAGTAACCCATTCAGAAACTAATCTTTAATTGCGGGTAATCCTGACATGTTTTAGGAAAAAATATTCCTGGCTCTTCTTTTCTGGCTTTAGATACATATACTAAAAGTGGAATGCATTGTTTAAATGATTTCTCTGAGAAACATGATGCTCCACATCCTGAAAAATTAACCTAACTGACCAACATACTAGGTCCAGAAATTGCTATATCATTTGCTAGTATACCACTGTTTAGAAGTTTAATACAAACCAAATAAAGTGTTCAGTGATAAGAATGACTCAGTGTTCCAGGCTGAGATATAAACAGGTCCAGGAAATTTAAATTATCGCTATGATAGTTGTCTCAACCCGGACAATGGGAGGAGGAAAAAGGAGGGTCCATTTGTCTGTGTAGTGATCCAGAGACCAAAGGGTTACTCCCAGGGTGAATATCAAACAGTATTTCTTTCCAGGAGGCACAACAATGAGCTGAGGTACACAGCCACCCGGAGTTACAGAAATAAAACCCCGGTAACCCAAACCCCTACGATCCAAACAGACAGGCACACCGTGAGGTCAGGGGGAGAGGGGAAGTAGCTAGAAGAGACAGAAAGAGAAATAGAGACTGTATCACCCTATGGTCCAGTCACATGGTTTGGGCTGCTCCAGTACAGGTCTCTGTTTCAGTTCAGGCGCTGCAGAGAGCTTGGAGAGGAGCACTTGGGGCTCCTGCCCAGCATGGCGGCCTGGCATCCCCTCTGCATGGCCACGAGCCAACTGTCCTCCACGACTGCGTGACAACCCCCCAGCATGGCCACGTGGCCTCTGCCGGACCCCCGGCCCTGTGGCTTCTGACCCTGCCCTCGTGCTTCTATTTCCTCCCAGCTCTGTGAGAGAGCCAACTTCAGGGGAAAGCCGTGTGGTCATAGTGCCCACTGGTCAAAATGTTTAAGGCAAAAGAAACCAGGCTGACTTGACACTAGTGACCGATTCTACTTCAGTATGAAAAATTTTACTCTGAAGTTTCTTATCAAGTAACTTTAAGGTTCACCTCATCTGATTGGCCATTGATTATTTGTCAGTTTATTCATTTTTCCTTACACTGCTAGACATGGTTAGATTCTATTTCGATACTTGTTAAACTGGATGTATGTATAGGAAAAAACTATTCTGTAGAAAGTTCAAAGTTTTAAGAGATGCTGAAAGAGGCTTAAGAGAGTCAAATTTTATTCCTGGCTTTAATTTAGCAACTAACATAGAATTCAGTCCACCCTTCAGGTGATGGTCATATCTCAGATCAGCCGTATTTTGATATGGACTCTTCTGATTTGGTGGTGCCACATCATCATATCTTATATGATCACTTTTTTTAAAAGAGTTAGTAAATACTTGTAGTTTATATTAATTTTAACAAATTGGTTAAAGTTGGTTAAAAATTTATATAGCTGCTTTGAATATCAAATTGTAAAATGTGAATCAGTTAAATTATTTAGTTATTAAACAGATGATTTGTCAAATGGAAATATCACACACATTTTGAGGCACTAAAAATACTCTTCTATGTATAGTTCAAACTATATTATAGGATCACTGGCACTATTAATTTTTTTTTTACCTGTTTTGTCATTGGAAAAATCCAGTGCTGAGACTGTCTTCAACGGTGCTTGAAGCAGGACATGCTTTACAGGCACAGGGATAAGAAATGTAGTATGCCATCCTTATTTATTTTTTGAAGTCCATCTACATTGTTTTTATTTCTTATACTAATTTTCGTATATTTCAGTCCAACACCCACGTCTGGACTGACACATTTGTTGATAAGACCTAGATATGAGCACTTAAAACTTGTAATCTTGCTCATAAGCTACTGTTCTGGAGTTAACTCCATTAGTCAGTTTGCATACAGAAAACTTTATTGGCTGTGTTACATGTTATTCTGTTTTAAAATAGTTTAGCTCCACAACCCAGCACAAAGTTCATAGACAAAGTATGCGTCATTTGTAACTTTCTTCATAAATTATTCAGATTTCAAACACCACCTTGAAGAAGTGTAAGAAAACTTAATTTTTTGAAGAGACCTTATTATCCATTTATCAACATTTTTGCAGCAAAAGAAAGAAGACAACCTAATTGCTAAAAATATCTGCTTAGTTGTAGTTTTTACTTAAATTGGTTTGCTTACAGCTTCCTTGAGCAGTGAAATAACTGGTTCTTTTCTTCTTACTTGAAAAGTTATATTTCTCAACTCTGTGCTGAGTTCAAAAGACTGCAGGATATTCAGTGTATTATTCTCTGAATTAGTGAACCCCATGCTATGTGATCCTTGAAGATGTAGGATAACAATAAAATTTACTTATGTGAATTCTACTTACTATAATTACTCTAGACAGAATGGACAAACCCAATGCATTAAAACAGAGTGTGAAGATCAATCCAGTCACTTATAAGCAGATCATTGTGCAATAATTTAGCATCCTAAGTTTAGAATAGTATACAAAACTGAGAAATAACCTGTATACGCCAAAACAGTTGTTCAGTTAGTATGGGAATTTTAAAAATCTGTTTTTTCAAGTTCAGTTCTTTTCAGATAAAGGAAGCAGGGCAAGCACTGCCATAACAGCCGGAGTTCTTTGTGTCCTGCAGAAATGTAATTTTGTGTATAGTTGAAGTGACAGGGCCTGATCAATGATTCTGACACAGAATAGGTGATGATTCATGTTGCATTGCTGTGTGTTGTTTAATTACAACTTCTCACGTTGCTGATATCAGTAGAACTGTGCTGTGCCGCTTTAATGGCAGCTGCTTAGGTACACACAAGATGTGACAAGGTACATCATAGAGATAAACAGCAGTCCCTGAGCTCATGGACAGTGTGTCATCACCATTCTGACTGGCTGTTAACACCTTGGCTGACCAGTCAGCATGGCAGACCTGGAGCATGAACACCACGTGAAAACAGAAGTGATATGCAGGAATGCTGCGTCTCAACAACCTTCTTTGTTCAGTGACAAGAGATATATAGCAGTTCCCTCGATTTCCCTCCCTGGGCTCTGGCCAGGCTCCAGAAGAGGGGTCAGNGTATACGCCAAAACAGTTGTTCAGTTAGTATGGGAATTTTAAAAATCTGTTTTTTCAAGTTCAGTTCTTTTCAGATAAAGGAAGCAGGGCAAGCACTGCCATAACAGCCGGAGTTCTTTGTGTCCTGCAGAAATGTAATTTTGTGTATAGTTGAAGTGACAGGGCCTGATCAATGATTCTGACATAGAATAGGTGATGATTCATGTTGCGTTGCTGTGTGTTGTTTAATTACAACTTCTCACGTTGCTGATATCAGTAGAACTGTGCTGTGCCGCTTTAATGGCAGCTGCTTAGGTACACACAAGATGTGACAAGGTACATCATAGAGATAAACAACAGTCCCTGAGCTCATGGACAGTGTGTCATCACCATTCTGACTGGCTGTTAACACCTTGGCTGACCAGTCAGCATGGCAGACCTGGAGCATGAACACCACGTGAAAATAGAAGTGATATGCAGGAATGCTGCGTCTCAACAGCCTTCTTTGTTCAATGACAAGAGATATATAGCAGTTCCCTCGATTTCCCTCCCTGGGCTCTGGCCAGGCTCCAGAAGAGGGGTCAGCGGGGCAGCTGAGACCAGAGATTCTGTGTTTTCATAATGATATAAGTTGTTTATTTAACAATATAAAAGCTGAACCCTCTGGTAGTGATTTTGGAGACCTCACCTATGAGCAGATGCACTGTGTAGGACCTCTCAGTTTCCAGGGATAGTCTCTCCAAATCTTTACTGCAACTAGGGCCTCCCCAGTGAATGTGGACCTTGACGATGATAATAGGGCAGTTAGTGATGTATTTTTCTTAATTAGTATACTTATACTTTTGTAGTAATGATTAGACACATTGCCTTTAAAAGCTGTTATTGTTAACTTGTTAATCACCACTAATAATTTATTATTTGTCTTTGTAACAAGTTAAGTAAAACTGGATTTCATGTAGTATTTGAGAGTTTGGGCCTTTTATTCTGATTGCACTCTGTGGTTTGCACACTGTGGTAAAACAATAGCACAGTAATGTGCTTTCTAGAGAAAGGGACAACCAAATCTGCTTTGGGATCTATACATGGTATCACAACCTCAACACTTGGCACAGCCAATGAACCTGAGTGGAGAAGCAGACTGTCCTTCTAAGGTAAAAACAAAAAAATAAAATAAAATAAAAAATTGCTTTTGAACACAGTGGCAAAATAACATGCTTGGATAACTTTTTGTGGTATGCACCAAATACTATGATGGTACACTCACTTCCACACTGAGCAGCACAGCAGCATCTTTGTGGATGGTTACCCTCTCAGTTTCCCTGTATGCTTGTGCTCCTCCCCTGTGGAAACCTGGGTAGAAGAGGAGGAAGTAGTATAAGCCTGGATCAAGAAGTAGCTGCTTAATTCATAGGCAACTATTACATAGATTAACTTACCAAAGATAATATGAACCCTTAATAAAAGTTTCAAAGAAGAAACTTCATTAAAATTCTTGGTTTCCATGTCAGTAAAACTTAATACTTAACAGACGCAGGATAGAGGAGGAGAAAATTACAGAATCACAGAATCATTAGGTTGGAAAAGACCTCTGGGATCATCGAGTCCAACCATTCTTATCAGCCACTAAACCATGCCCCTCAGCACCTCATCCACCCATCTTTTAAATACCTCCAGAGTATTAGGGGGCAGACTGCTTCCAACAAATCTGCAGGCCTTTCTGCTTCACAAGAATGCAATATTTCTTTAAGTTTACAACTCATTCTTTAAGGATGGCTGGGTCTCTGCTTATCTTTCCAACATACTTTGTCCTGGAAATATTATTTCAGCTTGCTGTTATTGGCTATACTTCTTCCCCTTTCCTCTCAGATATTCAGTGATGTTGGAGTCTTGGCGTGTTTAATACTTGATTTTAGTGCCTGTTGCTTGCAATAGAGTTCATTATAATAAGGTAAAACTCAGATATCAGTGATTCACACTGTGTCACTTATCCAGTGTCCTTGTCTCTTGAGATCCCCAGAGCCCCAGCAACTGTCAGTAACTGTAAAAGAGGTTGTATGTAGGCATACCTGTTTCACAGCTTTCCTGGGAGCAATTCCAGCTGTGGTTGCATGATGAAAGAGCTGCTGAAAACTTCACCTGATTTCTTACTGTAAGTAAATTGGATTGAAACAGTTCATAAGCAGACTTTTACAGTCTTCAAACAGTTGAACTGCAGCAATAGCTCAGGCGGTGTCTCTACAGCTATTTTTTCTACACCATATCTGAAAATCCTGAGCAATGGGTTAATTGCTAAGAAAAGAGCATAGTGTCTATTTTTACTCTTAAATCACAGCAATACCCTTTGAAGCCAGATGTACTTCTCTGTAGGTGAGTAAAATGAGATTAGTATCTAATCTAATAGACACTTAGATTACTGAATGAAATATTTTGAATTATCCATACCAAACTAGTGAGAAGATATTAATACATCAGATATGAAGAGTGATCCAAGAATAGATGGTATTTTGGTTCCAATTAATTCCTACAGTGTAACAGCACAACAGAAGTGCCTTGGAAGGGAAAACAAACATTTTAAGTCTCCAAATCACACAGCAATCATGGCAAAGATGTCTTTTAGACTAAAATGTCAGGCATTGTTTCAATCCATTGCCAGCAGCTTTGCTCTCATTTCACACAACTTTACATGTGTCATTTTTTTAAGCTGTTCTGAGCTGACTAGTTTAACCTTAGGTAATTTTAGGATAAAGCAACAGGTCTCTTTCTTCTTAATGATGGGGCTTAGTTGGCTGATGTTCAAATTAGCAGGGAGGATTTAGCAGTCTCATTCTGCTCTCTAGTAAAGACTTAAGTCTTGAGTCTTGATGTTCTCCTTTCCTTTTGCCCATTTAGGTTTTCTTGCACTCATGGTTTCTTTCCTCTGCTCTCTTGGTTTTTACTCCATGTACTCTTTCCCTGGTATTCCCCTTTTTCCTGGTGGCTATTATTTTCCCTTCTTTGGGAAGGGAGATTTCTTTTCACAGGAGACTTAAACACGACAAAGTCAACAGCAACACTCAGTCAGTGAGATACAGCAGCAGACACGGTAAGTGCTGCAACCAGGATCTAGATCAAGGCACTCTTGGTTCAACATGATGGCTGATGCAGGGTGGCAGTCCCAGAAGCATCCACAAGAGATTTAAACAACATCCTAGGAGTGCAGCAACTGGAGCTCTGTGAACAGGAGTTCCTGATACAGGAACAGAGATAGCCACCAGAAAAAGCCCCTGATTAAATGGATTTGTTGTCTTCCCCCCACCATGATGTAGGCAGGGACTTAAAGGGAAGTAGTGAATAGAAACAAGTCCATGAATGGTACAGAAAATAAACCCCCTCCTTGCCCACGCCTTCCCAGTCACCTCTACACAACAGATACTGGGCTCTAGCTGTGGAAGATGAACCAGAAGAGAATGTGGGTGGTGACTCATCTACACCAGAGGAGAGGCCAAGACCAGAACAACACACCTGCCCTGGTATTACCATAACTGCCACGAGGAGGAAAATGCGAGTCATAGTTATAGGAGACTACCTGGTGAGGGGAACAGAGGGTCCAATAAGTAGAGCAGACCTTACTCGTGGGGAAGTCTGCTGCTTCCCAGGAGCCTAAGTCAGGGATATCAGGAATAATAGATATTTGGAAACTCCTCAGTTCGATAAGGCTCCCAGACTACTACCCATTACTGCTTTTCCACATGAGAGGTGATGAAGCTGCAGTACATATCCCAGGGATGATGAAAAGAGATTTTAGGGATGGCTTGTGAAGGAATCTGAGGCCCAGGGAATTTTTTCATACATCTTTACAGCTGCAGGCAGTGGCACTGGAGGGATCAGATGGGCCCAGTCTATTAATACACGGCTCCATGGCTGGTGTAGCCATGATAACTTTGAAGTTTCTTGGCAGTGGGATGGCTTACACAGCATCAGGTTTACAAGTATCAGGTGGAAGCCATCATTCTCAAAGGAGTAGGAGAGTCTTTGCTCAGGAGTTTTCAGGGCTCCTTGACAGTGCTTTAAGCTAGATGTGAAGGGGGAGGGGAATAATACCAGGCTTGCATATGGTATTATGGTACAATGGCTGAAGGGGTAGTGTGTTGGTATGGGCCCTCCTCCTGCTTCCGCAGGGCACACTGGGGAAGCCAAAGCATAGTTGCTCTTGTAGAGATGAGCTGGGGGCTCCTGATGTAGTAGGTGCCAGGAAGGAATCTTCCACAGAGCACCTTAAGGGAAATAAGCAGTGTACCACCATGAAGGAGATGCAGCCAACAGCTCAGCTTAAGTGCCTCTATACAAATGCACACAGCTTCGGCAACAAACAGGAGGAGCTAGAAGCTACTGTGCTACTAGAAATCTATGATCTGGTTGCCATCACTGGAACTTGGTGGGATGAATTCCATGACTGGTGTGTGGCTATTGATGGCTCCAGGCTGTTTAGAAGGGACAGCATGGGAAGGAGGAGTGGGGGTGTTGCCCTCTATATCTGGAAATGGATAGAGTGTGAAGAGCTGTCTTCAAAGAGCAATCACGAACAGGTTGAATGCTTGTGGGTCAAAATAAAAGACTGCAGCAGCAAAGGGAATCTTGTGGTTGGTTTATACTACAGGCCATCTGATTACGGAAAGCCTACCAATGAAACCTTCCTCCAGCTACAGGAGGTTTCTTACTCACAAGTTCTCATTCTGGGGGACTTTAACCACCCTGACATCTGCTGAAAAAGTAGCATGGCAAGTTGTAGGCAATCCAAGAGGCTCCTAGAATGAACTGAAGATAGTTTCTTAACCCAGATAATAGACACCCCCACCCAAGGGGATACAATACTGGACCTGATGATCACCAATACAAGTGAGCTTATCAGTAACGTCAAGATAGAAGGACAGCCTGGACTGCAGTTATCCCACACTGATGGAATTCAAGGTCCTGAAGGATGTGGGACAGGTGAGAAGTATAGTCAGGCCCATAAATTTTAGGAAAGCGGACTCACAGCTCTTCAAGGAGTTAGTGAGTAGGACCCCCTGGGACATGGTCCTCAGGGACAAGGCAGCAGAACAGAGCTGGCAAATATTTAAGGATGCTTTCCATAAAGCACAAGATTGCTCAGTCTCCAGATGTAGGAAATCAGGCAGGGAAGGGAAGAGGCCAACGTGGCTGAGTAAAGATCTTCTGTCCAAAGTGAACACCAAGAGGCAACTACACAGCCAGTGCAAGCAGGGACAGTGTACCTGACAGAGCACAGGGACACTGCCTCATTGTTTAGTGGTGAGGTCAGGAAGGCCAAGACAAAGCTGGAGCTGAACCTGGCAAGGGTTGCAAAGGATATCAAGAAGGACTTCTATAGGTGTGTCAACCAGAAAAGGAAGGTTAAAAAAATTGTGTGATTCTTTGCCTAATGTGCTTAAATAACTGCTAAGAAGTATGTAGCACATCATCAAAGACTAATTAGCAACAAACTTCATATATTTGCAAAAGTTTCTACAGATTTCCAGTGGCCTGGTAGTTTAAAATAAGGCTGAGGATTGTGTCTTCGTTTCTGTGACGCTGATTGCCTATTTCCCTGGATTTCAATTAAAGGGCATTTTATCCCTCATATTTTAGCAGTGCACAGTTTTTTTGAGTACTGTCTAAGGTAGTGTGCCTGGAAAGTGCTGAGTTAAGCACATTAGAATTGCAATAGGTAGTAACACCAGAACTTTAGCAGGGTTTCTTTTGATCAAGACCTGAATTTTGGGGTATTTTAACACAGTCGTGAAGCTAAGAAAGTGCTTATACATGTATAGACAAAGCAGAACTGTGAGATCTTATACCCTTCCTATACAGTGTCAAGTTGTATCCTGCTTTTCTACAATGCATAGTCTCAAATGATTCACAAAAATACACAAAAGCAAAAATCACTAACCCAGAAGGATTGGAGAGTTAGGAAAAAATATATGTAATAAGATAATTTGTTACAATTTCTCTGGTCTCCATTTAATTTTTTATATGTTCTTTTTAGGTCATTTTAAGAAACAGGGGAAAATAGCAATAAATGTTAACAATCTAATTTATTTTTACTAGAGGAAAACTGAATTCAATGACATTTCTTAAAATAGTTTTAAGCTGAAGGCTGTGTAAATGTTCCTTTAAAAATCTTTCCTATTTGAAATCTGATTGACTGCAATGTGCTTCTAATATAGCCAAGATTTCTGGTAAATTTTATATCAGTGGCAATGAGAACAAAATACAAATTGTTAAATTGAAAACACCTATTGAATTATGAAATCATCATAGAATCAGAGAATAGTTTGGGTTGGAAAGGATGTTAAACACTAACTAGTTCCAACACTCCTGACATGGGCAGAGAAACCTTCCACTGGATCAGGTTGCTGAAAGCCTCATCCAACCTGGCCTTGAACACCTCCAGGGGTGGGGTATCCACAGCTTCTCCTGGCAGCCTACTGCCTCACCACCCTTAGAGTGAAAAATTTCTACTCAATATCTAATCTAAACCTCCCATATTTTGGTTTAAAACTGTTACCACTCATCTTGCCACTACACTCCCTGATATGGAGCCCCTCTCCAGCTTTCCTGTAGAGCCCCTTTAGGTACTGGAAGGCTGCTATAAGAACTACACAGAGCCTTCTCTTCTCTAGGCTAAACAAGTCGAACTCTTTCAACCTGTCCTCATATGTGAAGTGCCACAGCCCTCTGATCTTCTTTGTGGCCTTCCTCTGGACTCACTCTAAAAGATCCACGTGTCTCCTGTTCTGAGGACTCCACAGCTGAACCCAGTATTCCAGGTGAGATCTTATGAGAATAGAGAGGCAGAATCACTTCCCTTGGCCTCATGGTCACACTTATTTTGATGCAGCCAGGATATGGTTTGCTTTTGGGGCTGCAAGTGCACCTTGATAGGTCATGCTGAGTTTCTCATCCACCATATAACTGAGTATCCTCTTTAGGGATACTCTCAATCCACTCACCACCCAGCCTGCATCTGTACTTGAGATTGCCTCAACCTTTGACTTGTCCTTGTTGAGCTTCATGAGGTTCACACAGGCCTACCTCTCAAGCCTGTCAAGGTCCTTCTAGATGGCATCATCTCCCTCCAGCACACTGACTGCATCCCACAGCAAACTTGGTGAGGGTGTCCTCAGTCCCATTATCCATGTCTGCAACAAAGAATGTTAAGCAACACTGGTCCAATACCAACCACTGTGGAAAGCCACTCTTAAACAGTTTCCATATGGACAGTGGAACCACAACTCTCTGAGTGCAACCATCCAGCCATTTCCTTATCCACTGTGTCATCCATCAAATATAAGCCCCTCCAGCCTAGAGACAAGAATATCATGCAAGTTAGTGTTGAGTGCTCTGCATAATTCAGGGTTGATGATGTTAGTTCCTCTTCCCTTATTCACCAACACTGTAACTACATTGCAAAAGACCACTAAATTTGTCAGACATGATTTGCCCTTAAGTGAAGCCATGTTGGCTGTTACCAGTCCCCTCCTTATTTTTCATGAGACTCAGCAGAGTTTCCAGGAGGATCTGCTCCATGATCTTAACAGGCACAGAGGTGAGACTGACTAACCTGTAGTTCCCTGGGCCTTCTTTTTATACTTCTTAAAAAATGGGAATTACATTTCCCCTTTTCCAGTCAATGGGAACTTCACCAGACTGCCATGACTTCACAAATGTGATGGATAATTGCTTAGCAACTTCATCTCTCAGTTCCCCTAGGACCTGNTCTCTGAGTGCAACCATCCAGCCATTTCCTTATCCACTGTGTCATCCATCAAATATAAGCCCCTCCAGCCTAGAGACAAGAATATCATGCAAGTTAGTGTTGAGTGCTCTGCATAATTCAGGGTTGATGATGTTAGTTCCTCTTCCCTTATTCACCAACACTGTAACTACATTGCGAAAGACCACTAAATTTGTCAGACATGATTTGCCCTTAAGTGAAGCCATGTTGGCTGTTACCAGTCCCCTCCTTATTTTTCATGAGACTCAGCAGAGTTTCCAGGAGGATCTGCTCCATGATCTTAACAGGCACAGAGGTGAGACTGACTAACCTGTAGTTCCCTGGGCCTTCTTTTTATACTTCTTAAAAAATGGGAATTACATTTCCCCTTTTCCAGTCAATGGGAACTTCACCAGACTGCCATGACTTCACAAATGTGATGGATAATTGCTTAGCAACTTCATCTCTCAGTTCCCCTAGGACCTGAGGATGCATCTCATCAGAACCCATGGGCTTGCGCACTTTCAGGTTCCTTAGATGGTCTTGCACCTGATCCCTGATTGTTGATCTCCCAATCCATTTTTGCCTTCTATGACTTTGGTGGTGTGACTTGAGCCCCTGTTGGTGGAGACTGAGGTAAAGTCATTGAGCACCTCACCCTTCATCATACCCTGGGTAACAGGGTCTCCTCTTTCCTTCCAGACATGAGATGGCCAATATTCTCCTTTTGTCATCAAAGTACTTATAGTAGCTTTTCTTGTTGTCTTTGACATCTGTTGCCAGGTTTAATTCTATCAGAACTTTAGCTTTCCTAATCTGGTCTCTAGCAGCTCATACAATTTCCCTGTAGGCTTCCCAGGCTATCTGACCTTGCTTCCACCCTCTGTAGGCTTCCTTTTTGTGTTTAAGATTGCCCAAGAGTTCTTTCTTCATCCATGTAGGCCTCCTCAGGTTTCTGCCTGACTTCCTCTTTGTGGGATGCACCTCTCCTAAGATAGAAGGAAGTGATTCTTGAATATTAACAGGCTTTATTGGGCCTCTCTTTCCTCCAAGGTTTTATCCCATGGTACCCTACCATGCAGATCCCTGAAGAGGCCCATGTCTGCTCTCCTGAAGTTCAGGGTCGTGAGCTTGCTATATGTCCTCCTTACTGCCCTAAGGAACTTGGAATCCACCATTTCACAGTCATTGCAGCCAAGGTTTCCCTTGAGCTTCACATTCCCCACCAGCACTTCCTTGTTGGTGAGAATAAGGTTTGGCATAGCCCCTCTCCTCATTGGCTCTTCTGTCACTTGGAGAAGGCAGTTATCATCAATATACTCCAGTAACCTCCTGTATTGCTTATGCCCTGCTCTACTGTCACTCCAACAGACACTGGGGTGGTTGAAGTCCCCCATGAGGACCACGGTCTGTAAAGGTGAGGCTGTACTTATCTGTCTATAGTGGGTCTCAGCTCACACTTCCTGGTCTGGTGGCCTGTAGCAGACACACACTATAATGTCATCTGACCCTACCTTCCCTTTAATCCTGACCTGTAAGCTCTCGGTCAGTTTCTCATCTATCCCCAGCTCTGGGAGCTCTATGTAGTCCTGTTGGTTACTGACATAGAGGGCAGCATCCCCTCTTGTCTCTCTTGCCTGTCCTTCCTAAAGAACCATGACTATTGGAGACACAATGGAGTATAGATAGCTTTCCCAGCATGTCTTTGGACTGTGAAGGAATTTAAGTAGGAATTTATCTCAACATCTACAGTCAAACCTCTGTCACTTAAAGAACTCTAAAATCCAAAACAAGTACTGAATGAGTGTAAACACCTTCACTGTTAAATAACTCATCACATGAGATTTCTGTCTTTGTTCTTGCAGTTAAATACTTAATTTCTGTCTGTATCCCATTTTATGTTCTGTTATAAGGGCACTATAGCACTTCCTGTATGACAAATTTCTACTGCAGTGGAACAGTGTTCTCAGGTGCTATTTCAAAATCCCTCTGAGCTTGTTTCTTCAAGTGCCCATTTGTCTCTGAAAAACCCTCTAGAATTTATTTTACCAAATTGTAAACATTTTAAAGGGAGTGTCTTTGAATGTGTTCTACTGGAAAGCATGAATTGAAGTTATTAAGCCACAAAGAATGTAATTACAAGCACTTTTGAAATATAGAACCAGCTGCTAAACATAGACTGCATTTATGCTGGCTTTTCATTGGCAAGTGCCTCCAGAGGTTTTAATTTTCCAAACATACAGATCACCTGACTAAGGATATTGTACCATCCCTTTTGGCCTGTTTTGTATTAATTCCTTTCCACAGAAATCAGTACATGTAAAGATGTGTGTTTTATAGCTGGGTCTCTTCTCAAGAAGTTGAATTGTTATCTTGATGTACTCTTGAATAATGCAATCTTGGTATTGCCACACCAGCCCAAGTGTTCCTGTCACTGATAGTTTGATTACATCGCACTGAGCTGGGGTTCGGCTCTTCTAAAGTATCTAGATACTAAATTCCTGTTTCATTTCAGACCAGCTTCTTAAAAAGAAATGCCTTTAAATATCTTTGTAAAAGAAAGCTTTGGAAGCTTAATTGTTTTTCAGTACTTAAGCCTAAGAGAAGCAAAGCTATTGATGTAAGAGAAAGCACTAATCATTGCCTTGTTTAGTGGCTGACTCTTTATTCATGGCATTGGCTAGTAAGAGGATATTTTGCATTTGGTAGGTTGGAGTCACAACCTGGACCCACAAGCCATGCTTGTGTCCGGCCCTGACAGGGGAGGGAAAGTGGATTCATTTGTCTGTGTGGTGATCCAGAGGCCAATAAGGTCACTCCCAGGGTGAATATCAAAACAGTATTTATTTCTGGCTCCAGCAAACCTAAACACACCAAGATACCGGGGCACACAACAAAGACATGGGGTGGGGTGCAACCACCCGAAGTTCCCTAGGATCCGACCTAACTCACACACCATGAGGTAAGGGGGATGGGGAGGTAGAGAGAGAAAGAGAGAGAGAGAGAGAAAGAAATCACCACATCGGAGGCAGAAGATGATATCTCAGGAACATGTGGTCCAGCCGAGTGTTCCAGGCTGCTGCAGTCCAAGGGTGAGTCCATGCTAGCATGGAGGGGAGAGCCCAACCCCTCCCCTCCGACTCCTTATATAACCCCATCCATTTTGGTGGGCTCCAGAAGCCAGCAGGTGGGGGGAGAGCTGTGCCTTCTCCTGCACTGCCCCCCGCTGAACTGTGGCACGACAAGCTAGTGCCACAAGTGGGTAGTCTTCCGACAAAATGTTTAAGGCAAATAGATAAACATAGTCTGACTTGACAGTTGGTTTCTGACATGAATACTATACAGGTCAAGTCACTGTTTTTTCTTATCTTGAAGTTAATTTTAAATTTTAAATCTTGTTTTGAATTAGACTAGGAAATTATAATCTACAAGTCAATACTGTATCTGTTTTTGCTCTAACTGCTGTATGTTAAGAAAATAAAAATTCTTTTATCATTTTCCTTACATTCTGTTTCTATAAAGGCATCAACTTCTTATGTGGGCAGATAATTAAAACATACGCACATCCCACAAGCCTCTGAATCACGTCTCTTTTCTCAGCTAAACATTCCTCTTTTCTCACAATGCACATTTCAGCTTGGTTGAATTAACAAGTTCATTGTATAGAATTGATCAACAAACTTTATTTATTGTAGGGGCAATTGTTGAAATAACTCATTGTAGGAAAACAGTTCTTCAGAAACTTTCAATTCTTCTCTTTGTTTACCTGTTTCTGTAAATTATGATAATTATAATTTTCATAAGCTGGAATGTAATTTCTTCAACAAAATCAAAACAAAGACAAAAAAACTTTCTTGTCTTTTCCCTTTGGTATATCTGCACTCTTATGTTAAATACTGCTGAGAACTTTGGTAGTGTGTACTGTACTGTCCCAGGTGATACTGACACACAAGGTTATTGCTTAAAAAGATTTATGAGTATTTTGATTTTACTTGGTCTCTTCTAGTTAATTTGTTCTGATTTTTCCAACTTTTTTTTTATCCAATAACTAGATTCTTATACCTTCTTGCCAAAGAAATTTTGAAGAGACAAAAAAAGAAAACAGAAAAGGAAAAAGATCCCTTCAGCAAAGAAACACACTATCACCTTTTTTTCCGATGAATTGTAGTTCTCATGAAATCTAAACCACCTTGATGCATAACAGTTCCTACCTACTGCTACTGCTCATGGCTTTTTGAGAGTACACTTGAATATGAATCCCCATCAAAATCTTCTCAGTATAATTACTAAATACTACCTATTTTGCATCAGAGATAATTTTGACTGCTTCTAAGTGTTATAGAGATGAACAAGATATTTTTTTAAACAAATCAATGAACAGATCAAACCTGTTCTTTTTTGTATTGCAACCTTCCTTTTTAATTCATTTTTTT
>WAAB01004730.1:0-123249 GCA_013389865.1 Piaya cayana | reverse complement strand
ACCAGAAAAAAAAAAAAAAAGAAAAAAAGCTTTGTTAATTTGCTATCCTCTGTGCATCAGAAACCTTTAGTGGCTTTGAAATATGAAATTGTGTGCTGGAGAATGTTCTGCAGATTTTGATTGATTCCTCATCCATCCACATAAAAGAGAGGATTTGAAGCTATCTTGAATGCTGTGCTATGTTCTACAAGTTATATCCACAATTTTTCAGTGTAGTTATCAATTCATGTTTCCCAGCCCTGCTCCAAATATTAATGTCTTGGGTTTATCCCTTAAAAGAAAACTAATATTATTTCAAAAATGCCAGCACCCACATACAGGCAAGAAATGTATTAATGTATCCAGACAAGGGGTGGGAAACTGTTACGATACTAGGTNCTTTTTTTTATCCAATAACTAGATTCTTATACCTTCTTGCCAAAGAAATTTTGAAGAGACAAAAAAAGAAAACAGAAAAGGAAAAAGATCCCTTCAGCAAAGAAACACACTATCACCTTTTTTTCCGATGAATTGTAGTTCTCATGAAATCTAAACCACCTTGATGCATAACAGTTCCTACCTACTGCTACTGCTCATGGCTTTTTGAGAGTACACTTGAATATGAATCCCCATCAAAATCTTCTCAGTATAATTACTAAATACTACCTATTTTGCATCAGAGATAATTTTGACTGCTTCTAAGTGTTATAGAGATGAACAAGATATTTTTTTAAACAAATCAATGAACAGATCAAACCTGTTCTTTTTTGTATTGCAACCTTCCTTTTTAATTCATTTTTTTGTCATTCTGTTCATTCTTTGAAGTGTATTTCATACCAAAATTCAAAAATGTATTATTTTTACTGTATATACTGGCATATATTAGTCATTGTTGCCTGTTTCTTAGATATGAAAAATAGAATTGATATCTTAGTACTCATGATCTCACCTGTACCGTAGCACTAGGGGTGAAGAATTAGAAAACACTCCAGGGTGAGCAGGGATCAGTAATAACTCTGGAGGAAAAAACAAGATTTCCAGTAAAGCTGTCCCCTGTTCTCTCATAATCCCCAAAGACTTTAGACATTGTCTCCATGATTGCTGAAACTACCAAATTCAAATACAGTGAAAGTGTTTATATCTTCATTTCCCTATTGAGTGTGAATAGTCAAACAAATGCTATGCTGCTGCTGTCTCTGCAAGTTTTACAGATGAAATTTTACTTTATTTTTTTAATAACTATACATTCCTTGCTTCTGATCCATCTTTGGCTTGTTCTCATTCTCACTGAGATGTCAATGTCCTTTTAGACTAAGCTTGGGCTATTGCTTTCCCCTTATCTCCTTTTCTGTCTCCAGCTTTTAGCCTTCCTTGGTGCTACCAAGGGAATCCTGCAAAAGCCTTCCTCTCCTTCTTCTCCAAATTATCAGTTTCTGTGGTGAAGAAGTGGTTTCAAATTAAAGTCTTCCCATTGAGAATAATTTCCTTTGTCTGTATAGTCTTGGACAGTTGCAAGATTTTACTCCATACATTTTGTTGTCCTTCATCCTTCTCTGTATCCTTCACTATTTTCAATGTCAGTCTGTTTCCATCCACAACACAACACATTTTGCTCATAAGCTGGAACAGCATGCGTGATGTAAACCAGGCTGTTTTGACTCCTTCATTTTATTTCATCTTCTCATTTTTTACTTTAGATTCTTTCCTGGGTAAAGCAATTTTGCATCCAAACCCACCTGTTACACCGTTTTCATTTTCTATTTCATTGCTGGACTATTTTGTTTCAGGTGATGTTCACTGGATCCCTTGTTTGCTTTACTGAATTACACCAGAAGTCTCCCCAGCAGAAAGAAAGCATGAGTTTCCTCTGTCTCTCCTACATTTATTATTATTCCAGTTTCATTTCTCTTGTCTTTTGAACTTTCTGTGTTGAAGAAAAATATCTACATTAAAGTTTAGTGGCAACATAAGAGCCAGTACAGAAGTTAAACACATAGGTTATGGGAGTTATATTTTCTGACCACAGTCAGAAGTTTTGTTTCTAGTACCAGGGGAAAAAAAAAAAAAGGAATAAAAGAAGATTCTTAAAAGTTCAATGTTGATATTATTGGTGACCATAAAAAAAAAAAAAAAAGAAAAAAAGCTTTGTTAATTTGCTATCCTCTGTGCATCAGAAACCTTTAGTGGCTTTGAAATATGAAATTGTGTGCTGGAGAATGTTCTGCAGATTTTGATTGATTCCTCATCCATCCACATAAAAGAGAGGATTTGAAGCTATCTTGAATGCTGTGCTATGTTCTACAAGTTATATCCACAATTTTTCAGTGTAGTTATCAATTCATGTTTCCCAGCCCTGCTCCAAATATTAATGTCTTGGGTTTATCCCTTAAAAGAAAACTAATATTCTTTCAAAAATGCCAGCACCCACATACAGGCAAGAAATGTATTAATGTATCCACACAAGGGGTGGGAAACTGTTATGATACTAGGTTTCACTGATTTCCTGCTTTTTGGTATACGATGATTACTACACTTCTATAACAGAGCTCAGATAAAAATAAACCAACAAACAAACCAAAAAGAAACACCGGGATTTTTTCTTAACAGAAATCAAAACATGTAAAATAGAAAGGGTGAGATTTCTGTTGAAATGAAGAACTGAACTCCTTAAAAATACTCTTTCCTCAGGCAACCAAGCAAATCTGGCAAGCTGCTGGTCCTTCTCACCAATTAAACTAAACTGCTAAGAACTACTGTAGCTCTCTATCCCCAGCTAACAATGACCTACTTTAAGCTAGGATTTCTGTCAAGTGAAAATCCATTAAGAAAAAAAAAATTCCCTCCAGGCCATCTGTTGTTTATTTTTCCTATTAGTAGCAAACTGTTCTCTTAGAGAACAAGGGGCAGTCAGTTACACAGGAAACGGGAACATTCTGCCCTTTCATTTACTGCTTTGTAAATAGTAGCAGGTATTACTTTTCCCTCATAATGTTTAAACAGGTAGAAGTGGGTAATGTGATAATGCCGTCTTTGCAACTATTGTTATTTGAATTCACTAAACACATCAGCTGAATGTGGATTTATGAACTCCTACTCCATGACATTTATTTTGCAAATCATGCAAAGTTCTGACTATATTCCTGATTCAAATTTATCTATTATTGCATGATTATCTTTACGTTTCTGACAAGATAGTGGCATGACACATGTTATCATATCAACATTTCTAATATTTGTATTTTTCTTCTAGTTTAGCTGCAGTTTGTTTAACTAGGAACTTGTTTTCCTGTCTAAATAAAAATATCACAGTCCAATTTATCTCATAAAAAGATCAATTTAAGTAGTATTCCCCTCCCCCCCCCCAAAAAAAAACCCCAAAAACCCCACTCACAGCTATTAGTCATCTGTGGAGAAAAGCAAAGGGAAAGGAATCTTACTCATGCATTTTCTGTAGCATAAAGAATAGTAAAGTAGGTAGAAATATGCAACAAGTGTTTGCAAAGATAATAACATGCACTGCAGGTATGAATGGATTTATTTATTAACTACTTGGTTTAAAAGAAATACGCAAATGTCCAGCTATCTTTACAAAATCATCTTTTGCAACAATTAAAGTTAAGCAAGGTCAAAACAGTGGGTGGTAGTTGCAGACATGAATCATATAGCAGTAGTGAGTAAAATGCTGAGCTTTTATTGAGACATACAAATAATTAGTAACATCACGAATATTTTTCCCCCTTCCTTTTAGCTTTCTAAAGTTGGAGGTTGGTGATGAGCAGTAAATTTTTCTTTTCATTTAAAGTCATGCTCAACAGTAAATTATCTTTATAATGTTCCTTAAAGTATTTCAAAGTTAGAGAACAGTAATAACACTGTAGGCGAGGAAGAATTATAGACCCAAACTGCGTTATTCCTTTGGTTGCCCTTCTCAAAGTAGTGATGATCCACTTTAAATTAACTTTCTCTAAAGTAAGCCCATTTTTTTTCATTTCTCACTATGTGTTTCAAGTTGAACACTGCATAAGATTAAAAAAAAATTCCTCAGAAATAAAGTATGAGAACCTGATAGCAAAAATTTTTAAGTATAGTGATTTTTACAAGTATTTTGTGACAAAAGGATATGTATAATTTTGGGGATGTCTGGGGATTTTGGTGGTTAACAGATTCTTGCAGTCAGTCTGGTCTGGTACTTAGTACAAAAAAGATTAGCCTCTAGGAACAAGTACTATTTTGAAGAAATTATGGAATCACTCTCAGTCAAGCTTTAGTATTTTACTGTAATTTTTTTAGTGCCAATACTAACCAATACACTGTGTCAGTGAATTATTCAAATTATTGTTTCCATACACTGAATTACTGTTCCAGTAAGTGGGTTCTTTTTTGTTCTGGATATTTTTATCATATTTTGCTTTTGCAGGATAAGCTGGAACCATTAATGTGACAGTTTCAGATGATTATACTACACTGGATGCAAGCATAATTTATTTAAGCTACTTTTTTGCATCTGTTCCATAACATATGCTTCAAAATATTCATCATA
This sequence comes from Piaya cayana, assembly GCA_013389865.1. Classification (NCBI taxonomy): domain Eukaryota; kingdom Metazoa; phylum Chordata; class Aves; order Cuculiformes; family Coccyzidae; genus Piaya; species Piaya cayana. The sequence goes on along the minus strand of WAAB01004730.1, from coordinate 118,730 downwards.
CTGTGAAACTAAAAGCAGAAGGTTCATTGGTTTTGTTCTAATTTCCTCAGCTTCTTCGCTCTCCCTGCCCCCTACTAAAATGCAAAGTCAAGCCAAACAGATTCTAGAGGATCATAGCCCTGTTCTGCACATTTTGATACAGGATTACAGGACCCTAACCAGTGTAAGAAGAAGCAGATTTAAAATAAAGGAACTTTGTTTTAGAGAGACATGCATATAGTCAAAAAGAGGAAAACCATTCTGTAAGAACGTACGTTACCTATTTATTTGTTTGTTTGTTTGTTTATTATTTTACGCAACTTTATTGAGTATTAAGATTGTGGAAAAGTAGCATAATAGTATAGAAAAATACCAGTCACCTTCCCTATGTATTTTCATCCACTTTCCTCAGCTCTGAACAGTCTTGTACTCCAATACTGAAGCACCTGTTAGCGTTGGGAGGAAAGGCTCTCTCCTTGCTGACACTCCTGTTCAGAACCCTCTCTGAATGAAATTGTTGAAATAGTTCCCCTGTCAGAACTAGATAATGTTTACAATGTTTCCATTGGGGACAGGCTGAAAACAGTGCTGTGGGTGAAAAGTTTATAATCTATTTATAGAATGGAATGGTAATTATTCTGCTGTTATCATGAAACCACCATTCTTTATTCATGCTATCATTCTGTTTTCTTTGACTACAACTGCAACTTAAGCATAGTTTTTCACTGAGCTTTACCTAATGGCACTCACTTGTCTCTAATTTTTTTTTCCAATTTCCAGCCTACCAATGAGTATATGTAAATTAAAGAGAATTATCAAAGTAGGGAAAAAATAAGGTATTCTGAAGGGAAGAAAGTCAGTGCAAGTTAGAAAATAGAAATATTTCTGATTTGTCTTAGTAATAATATTTGAAAGAACTTGAAATTGTGAATGGCTATTCTGTCAAATAAAATTAGATATAAGTGAAATCAATCCTCTCTAGAATGTTTATAAAATTAAAGAAAAATTGGAGAGCATAAAAGCTCATTTGTGACAGCCCTTCAAATTATTCATCATTAAAAACATTAAGACTTTTAAAGCTATATTATAGCTTTGAGTATGCTTTCTTTTATCAGAAAAAAATGAAAAAACAAAAAACTATTAAATCCCTTTAAAATGTAGGATGATTTATATTTTGTGTGAGGAAAAAGTAGTGATTTGTGGTTTTAATAAAATTTTCTCACACCCATACAATAAAGCCTGAAATTTTTCATATACAGAGAATCACACAGAATCACTAGACTGGAAAGGACCTCTAGGATCATTGAATCCAACCATTCCTATCAGCCACTAAACTGTGTCCCTGAGCACCTTATCCACCCATCTTTTAAATACCTCCAGGGAAGGTGACTCAACCACCTCCATGGGCAATCTGTTCCAGTGTCCAATGACCCTTTCCATGAAGTTTTTTTCTTATGTCCAGCCTGAACCAAACCCAGTGGACCTTGAGGCCGTTCCTTCTGGTTCTGTTCCCTGACACTTGGGAGAAGAGGCCAGCACCCTCCTCTCTACAATCTCCTCTCAGGTAGCTATAGAGAGCCATAAGGTCTCCCCTCAGCCTTCTCTTCTCTAGGCTATTTTAATTGGGAAATATTTGTAAGACCAAAGATAGAGAAGAGAGGGGACTGCAATTAGTTCAGCAGAATATTTAAATCAGATATTAGAAAACTAAACACTGCAGCTTGATTTATTTACATTGATTATTTTTTCCCCTGTTTCCTTCCTAGCTATCCTTGAGGTATATCAAGTGTATACTTTTTTCATAACTTGAAAACCCACAAAAAAAATTGTCTTTTTATTAAAACAGGCGATAATGTTTAATATCTAGATAGATTTTGTGAAAAGATTAAGCTATTTTCAATGTTTTGGAAAGAGGTAATACAATAATACAGGTTTCCTATAACCTATGGCCCGAAAGGCAACAGTGTTGCAAGACTAGTTTTTATCCGCAGGGCGAAAGTTGTACGGTGAACTATGTTTCACTTTGTCAGTTAATGACAGGTGTGAAACTTTAGTCTTTTCCTTTAGCTAAATTGAATATTATGTTAAATAATGTCTGATTTCAGAACTAAGTAAAATTTTGAATTACAGCTCTAAGTGTTAGGCACAAAACTACAGTAAATGAAAAAGAGAAGTGACCAGGGTTTGCAAGATCCTTCTGTTACTATCCTTGCAACATGGCTGTAAACAGAGCTTCAAAACTGATATGTGTCTGTAGTTTGTTCATGATTGCTTTAATACTCTGTACTCATGTTCAGCATAAGAGCCAAATGCAGTTTAGTCAATTATATTCATATCTTTCATAGCAGGTAGTATATGAACGATTGTGTGTAATCCTTGTTTTTAGCTCTAAACACTAAAAAAATAAGCCAAAGTGGAGTGTTGTATAGTACACAGCCCTGTTCAAATGCTTTCTATGCGAGAGGTGAGAAATTTTATTTTAAACTTTCCATCTTCGCAATCCATCACATTCACAGTAGGTATCAGATAAACATTCCAGATAAAAATCCAAGTTTGTATGAACTGTTACATTACTTCTAAAACCATCTTGAAATATCCTTTTCCCAAAACAGCTATCTACCGCTTCAAATTTATGTAACTCCCCCTTGGAGAGTTTAAGCACTGTTCCAGTCTTTGCACAGGCCAATATCGTCAGAATAGATCTTCAAAATCATGCAGCTTCCTTCTGAGTGAAAAGTACAGTTTTTAATACTGAGAGGTCTCATGGTCAAGACTAGCTCTAAGCAAAGCCATACATGTGGATGACTATCCAAAGTTTCTAGTTCAAGTGGTATTTACTCCTTCCATGGGAAATTTTAAATAATTCAGAGATTAATTCACTGGATGTTTCTCATTTCCAGAGTACATTTTGCTTCAGGAAATTACTTTTCCCCAACTCATTATTTAGAACACTACATGTTTTTAAACACTTTTAATCATTTGCTCAACAAATAATGCTCTGAAGATTGAATCAATGACATTCATTTTCCTTTTCTAACTTTTCTTGTCATAATATAATCAACCTGTCAAAAAAAAAAGTCAAAATTCTTCTGAAAATAAATATTACAATTATTCCCCTGGAAAGAGAATGCTTTGTACTGCCTTATCCCAAATAAACAGATTAAATGAAAAGTGATTTTACTATAAAGACCATTACCATGAGAAGGAGAGGTTTCTGATAATGGGGAGATGTGAGGACTGCTGAACAACAGGATTTTCTCTTTTTGGACAACAGACTTCTTCCACAGCATCTTGTGCTTCAGATGAAGTGGCAAGTATTGATGGACTTCAGTCATAAAGTGTAACAGGATTTGATTCATGGTTTCAGAGGTAGCCTCAGAGAGGTTTAATTACCTTTAGTTCAACATACTTTTTTTTTTTTTTGAGTTTATATTAACATTATACTGCTCTTTTTAATTTAGAGGTTATATTATTACTGCTTTTCAAAATACAAATCCTGTGTCAATTCTGGTAATAGTAATACCTGTTTAAATGGGAGAATAAACTTTTGTTAGCACACAAGGAACAAATTTGTGATGCTGGACTGTTCGTACCAAATGCTTCAGATGCACTGTATAGGTATACTGAAGGGTTTATCTTGAGCCAGTAACAGCTAATTCCATAGTGTGAGAATCAATTAGCAATTGGAGCATATCCACTTAAAAATATGAAGCACACCTTCTTGTTTCACTTCGCTGGTAGTAACCCAATTCATGTTCAGTGCACAATGCAAATGCATTGTGGTGAGTGAGAATAAGCAGGATCCATTTCAATACTACGGTCCTTCTCCAAAGTAACATGACTAATGCAGATGCATCCTGAGATTCTCTTCACCTGCTAGTAATTAGTAATTTTCTGCATTATTTCAGAATTTAAAAAAAAAGAAAACAAAAGACCAAATCACCCAATAACTGCAAAATTGTACCTCAATTATTCACTACTGAAGACTTGAAAAATATTTCTGGAAACAGAAAATTGTTTTAAAAAGCGGAAAGCTTCTCTTTCACAAAAGGTTTTGTTTATGCAATAATATGATGATGTAAAATATGTACCATCGAAGTAATCATAAATAAAGCATACACACACTAGAATTTTATCTTTTCCCCTACATAAAAATAAAAAAGCCCCCAAACCTCATTGTTCAAATACTTTAATTAACTAGCTTTCTAAAGTGAAGTGATTAACAGAATTCTTACTTGCAAAATATAAACCACAAAAAAGGCCAATTTCACTCAACTTAAGCCTGTGATCCTTTTATTATCATTTTGTATAGTATTTTCTTTGAATTTTGTAGCAATCTCTTCCTATCTAATAAATACTTAGAGAACTTAGAACTTATATATTTGAAATGATACAAATACAATGAAGATTCATTACTAGTCATGCAGTTGCTAAATTTAGTTCCAAAACCATTATTGCCTCATTGGAAACATTGATTACTTTGCAGGGAAAGTCACAAAATTCATAGAGATACCACTCATATTATAGTAATAAATCCATTTACTCTGCCCTGGGGAGAATCTATTAATCTCCAAAGCATTTGCTGATTTATCCCAGAGTAAAGAAAATTTGGCTTGTGAATTCAGCCCTACGGAAATATTGCCAGATCTGATTTGATATTTTTGATGCCCCTGAACTGCCTAGGAATGTAGTCCTAGTGTGATAAAATATTTAAGATTTCTCAAGGTATTTTAAGTAGAAATTATTTAGAATTTGCATTTATTTAATCATTGAAAGACTGAACTTGATAAGCCAACATACATTTCCTGCAAGCTGAAATTATCGGTAAAAAATAGAGATATTTATCCATGACTGCATAGTCTGTATCTGACCAATCATACAACCTTGTCAGTTAATACGCAAAAGATTGTGGTATCAAGCCTTGTATTTTTTTATGCTTGAAGCACAATTTCTTTTTTCTCTTTAAAAAAACACAGATACTCAATTATGAGTATAACTTTACAACACATTTGCAAATATGTTCGTTGTATTTGCCTAGAATTTTTGTGTATACCACTAATTTTAACATGGCAAGACAGAGATAACACCTTATACATAAACTCAGAAAATTACAGTTAGTTTGAGTAATGTTTTAGTGATCTAATCAGAATATAATACGCAGATACCTTTGTTAAAGGTGATAAAAAACCTTGTGGTCCACATTAGCCCATTTTTGTTAATTGGAATTAGGTATACAGTTTTGTTACACACAGACTTTCAAGACTCTGGTCCTCTTCTCTGCTGTTAGTCTCACACACCTGAAAAAGGCAGAGGCTGAAGCTGAGAGTCCTTATCCTCTAAGAGGTGTTGAGGTAGTCATCTTCACCAGTCATCTCACACGTTACCAACAGGATGTGTGTTTGTGTGCAGGGTTGCTCATTCTCTTTGGTTCACTTAGCAACACTTTCAAACATTACCAAGAAGTCTGATGCTAACTCTGATCTATTTGAAACATCCTTATCTTATCTTGCTTATCTTTTGTGAACAGTATAGTTTTGTAAGGTAAGAATTGCACAACACAAAGTTAAGTGAGAAGTAAGAGCAAGTTGGATGTTAGTCATCTAAGCGTTAGACGGCTTTGCTGTTATATTCAGGAAAAGCTAAGCAAGAGACATCTAACCACTACATGCTGTTCTGTTACAGGTGAACCTAAACCAAAGCAAACTGAGATCAAGTCAAACCAAGACAGTCTGACATGTCCTTATGTTGTTATGCTAGCATAAGGTTTGTGCCAAATAGTGTCAACACCATATGTACTGTCCTCCTGGGATCCCAGAGAGATATGCTTGGAAAAAATGACTTTTTTCTACAAACATGTTTTTGGGTTACCCTCCATTTCACGCACAAATTGAAATTCATCATAGTTGACAGGTGCTATTGCTTGAAATACAATCTTCACTAAAATAGCTTAAAAATAGAACTCCAGATCTGTTTAACTTGTGTTGAATTTGTAAAATGGAAAATTGTTCATAAAAATAAAAGAAATCTGTTTAAAAATCTAGCAATTTATTTCCTAATATAAAATCTGAGATACTCTGGATAGCTTCAAAATTCCGTTTTAAAATTGGCAGGAACACAGAGGAAATGAAATATTTATTAATTACATTTATTAAAACAATATTGAATAGTTCTTAAAAACATATCTTCTATCTCCAAATACATTTTTGCATATTTATATGTGTGTTCATACATATATCTGTATCTAAGAAAGAATACAAGTTAGATTTCTTAAAATTATTCTTTGTAAATTCTCAAGAGATTATTTGCTGAAGTAAAAGGTATTACATTTATCTGACATTTTTTAGAAAAAAAAAATGACATTATATTAACATATCAAAAATATCATGTATAGCTTTGCAACTGAAGGTCAAGCAGAACTATTAAAATATTGCAGCTAAATGGTAGCATAATGTATGCATTGTTCCACCAGGATGCAAAATATTTAGACTAGAATGTATTTAGTATATTGAATCTAGTGACTAACTGAAAAGACCTGATATAATTTGTTTCAACTCAGAAACAGGAAACAAATTTAAATCTGCCTTGGGATTATTTACATATGCTAAACATTGCCTAGGCATGTATGGCGATATGAGATTTAAGCATTGTGTAATTCTAATTAATTAATGAACTGGAAATGGAAAAACTGAAGATTGCACCCAGATTGTTGAGCCACAAGAAATAACTTTATTGAATTGTAGGTTGTTCTTCTGTACACTTGCAAATATTTGAGAATATACATTTGTATATTCAACAACCAGCCTTGTTGATCTTATTGTGCTGTTTAAGAGATGCCAAAAAATTTCAAAAGCTTTTAGTAAATTTCAATTTTCAAATGTAAATTTATTTTGTTAGAAGAAATTTGCAAGAATGGACAAGAACTTCTCAATCTTCAGGACAATAAATTCCATAGCAATAGTAGGAAACAGGCAAAATCTGTGTTCTGCCAGTAACTAAATCTCAGTTGAGTCTTAGGAATTTAAATTTTGGAGATAAACTCAAGTGGTCTTATTTTGACAATACTTAAGATAAGCTCCAAAGTGAAGAAAAAAAATCTTTAGATCCCCTTCTAATGTAAAGGAAGGAAAAAAATCTGAACATCTTGTGACTATATTGATCTTGCTGTGAGGTAAAACATTTAGCCACCTTTATTGCATAGGTCAAACCAATAAAAAAATCCTTAAAACTCTAGGAAAGATGCCTAAAGCTCACGCACACTAAATTCAAGAGAAGCTAGTATGGTATTTCGTCCATGCTCAAACTAACTTTAGCAATCCCCTCTTTTACCTGGCCATCTGGAAAAAAACGGTGAAGATGGACTTCTCTTGGTAGGACAACTTGAAAAGATTATCATAAAGTCTACAGTCCCATCCTATTCTCTAACAGTAATTATGTTCATTCTCCTTTCCTTTCCTTTCCTTTCCTTTCCTTGGGAAACAGCATACCTGTAAAATATGCCACTATGATGTATTGTGGTCAGAGAGATTGTATGCCATATCAGTTCATGGTTTTTAACAGCTTTCAGCCATATCTTATTACTGGGATGTACTGAATTGAATATTATAATCAAATACTACATTTTACATTATCTGTGTAAATTTGGAAATCATTGCCTTATTGGGCAGCTTTGTAAGTATTGATACAATAAGTTACGGAAGTACAACTTTTCAAACTCAAATTTGATAAACCAAATAACTTAAAATGTGTATGTGCTTATTTTTCCTTCCTTTCAATTGGTTTGTGTCATCCCTTTAAGGTCTTCCCAGAGTACACATTCTTTCTGTAAAAGAAATACATAAATATCCAGCCATCCAAACCTGGAACAATATTTTCATAGCAATGCTCTCAATGTTACCTGTAGAAACAGGATAGCTTTCTTATTTCTAATAGATACTCCTCATTTTATTTATCCAAGAAACACAACAGGCCTTTTTACTGGAACTCTGCATGCATAGTTAATATTAATAATGATTATTAATGATGTTCTCCTAACTCTTTTTCTGAATCACTGTTTTACCATTCAGTAGATGGTCCAGATATATGTCCTTATGTTTGATTCCAGTTATTTTGGATTAATAATCATTAAAGTTTGTTGAATTTTTAAAATATTCAAATTCTTGGAACAAAACACTGCATGTATACTACAGATTACTCTACAGAACAACACATTATTAAATGTACCTCATATGCTACATTTTCAGACTTTATACATTGTAAATATTTCCCTCTTTATCTTTTAATACATTCTGCATCTCATGACAACAACTTAGAGTAGTGGTATCAATACATTAACTGCTTTCAATATAATTTAACTGTGAATATTTGAGATAATTCCATTGATGTCAATACAGTTAAACAAATGAAACAAAATCAAATTAAAATAATATTATTTTAAGGTTCCCTAGTCCCTTAATGTTATTCAATTTATGTACTAATATAGCTCAGATCCCTGCAAGTATAATACAATGATATTTCATATAAAAATATATTTCTTTTTTCAAATTAATAACCGAGCAGAAATGGTTTTAAGCCACAGATTTTTGATCTAGATTTCAATCAAAATATTTGAGATTGATAGATTTTTTAATTCAGAGTGTTATTAAGGGTGGGGAACTGAACATGAAATTCAATTCTTAATCTGTGAGATGGGCTACCTACTGTAGACTTAGAAATGTTCTTCAATGGAAATTGGAAGTCATAACTGACACAAGTCTGCATTTCTTTTCCAAAATCACAGGGCAGAAAAATAACTCTGGAGGTCTCTAAAGGGGTATAATTTTACATCATCTACTTTAAATATACTGACTGCTTTAGATAAATTCGAGGACAAGCAAAACTTAAATGTTGGTTTCAACTTCCCTCTCTTGATACTTCACTTGTTTGGAGGAAAACTGTAAATGAAGTATGTTAACTGTCTCTCACTGCTATCCTTGAATAATCTTTATCCTCATATCCTTTTTATGACATTGGACTACAAAATAAAAGTGACAGGGAGACTTTAGAATTTTGAATGCATGGAGAAATAGTTATCCATTTTTAGAATTTCATTAACTTTAGCCATGTCAGCCTGGTGTTCTGGGTACTTGTAGACTTCATGGCCATGCTTGCTTATAATAACTACTTGTGAAGTTTAGTAGTGACCATCTATTACATGAAAAATAGAAGGAAACAATCATAATCCCAAATATTTTAAAAAAATACATTTCATATGGTATTCAGGAAAAGTTTAGTGGCATTCCATCTTCTCCTGTTGTGACTTAGGACAAATTTTCTTACCAAGAGCCAGAAATATAAACATTTTCTGCATTATGGGTCTAATTTAAGCAAAATAATAATAATACTAAACCTTAAAAATAGAAACATGTTTGTGTTAGAACATAAAAGACCAAATTGCTTAGTGGAACAATAGGGAATAAGTAGCCTTTTGAGTTCAAGGAGTAATTACTGCTCTTAGTGTGGAAAACAATTTTGAATTCAAGTGTAGAATTCTCCTTTCCTTTCAGCTCCCCATACATACCTAAAACCCTAGTAAAGATAGTCTCTTACATTAAACAATATTGTTACAAATGACCTGTTATAGCCACTAGTTTGAAATAGCCCTCATTTTGTAACTGTCTTTAGTCTTTTCTGTTCTCTTCTATTTTTTATAGTAATTTTATAGACTTCAGGTCTTCAGTGGCCTTCTAGTTAAGTGTCTTTATCTTGTCACTAGAGATGAAATGTTTTTCCAAGGCTTGTTGAGTAGGCAACAATCAACTGTGGTGAAATAAATATGACTGCCTGTGATTACAGGGATTGAATTCAACTAAGGCAGTCCTTTCTAGACCTATACTCGTATGAAGCCCAGAAGAATTTCTTTGTTAAGCAGAGGAAAATGGTATTTGTTCCTTTCAATGTTCTGTTTGTCTACATATAAGAAAAGCGTTTAAGTATTGATTCCTTTCTTTTTCATATACTATTTTTACACACAGTCTTTGAAGCTGAAGAAATATTTTCTGAAACCTTGACCTTCTAAATTTTTCATCAGTGGTCCCTTTCACAAATAGGGTGAAAATAATAAAAAATAAAATTCCATGTAGTTAGACACCATTCTCAAATATCTGACCTAATTATTAGCATTTTTCTATATATGGACAGATTGCCATCATAGTTAATGTTGTCTATACTAGCTTCATGCTATTCAGTAAAAGAGCCCTTTATATAGGCAAAGATTTCGAATAATACAGTAAGACAAAATAAAGCGAGAAATATTAAGAAATAAACAGAGACATGAAAATTCACAAGACTAGATATTTTAATTTACATAGCAAGTACTTTATTTGTGCACCTGCTATGGAAACTATTTGAGGAGGGAAGTAATGTCTCCACTTAATTTTAAAAACACTTTCAAATATTTGCTTCAGGCTTTCCCAAAGCTCACCAAATGTTTCCTTTTCTCTGCTACAACTATTTCTTTGAACTCTGATACTTCATATCACATCAGCCACTTCAGTGGAAAACCTTATCACATCGTACTTTCCATTTAGTTTTCTCTTGTCAGCCAGTAAAAGAGAAATACAGCAAGTGGAGCAATGAGTTGAATTCTGTTTTTCTCCTTTTCCTTTCCATTTATACAGAGGTATGAGCAAACATGTTGTCTTGGTCTCAGCTGGGATAGAGTTAATTTTCTTCTTGGTAGGAGAATAAGGCTGATAACACGCAGATATTTTAACTGTTTTTAAGCAGTGCTTAAACTAAATTAACTCCTTTTAAGCTTCATAATGTTGTTGTTATTGTTGTTATTATTATTAATTTATCTTGTTTCGCTGTCCTATTAAACTCTCTTTATCTCAACCCATGAATTTTACTATATTTTCCATTCTTCTCTCCAGGTTACCAGACTGGGTTGGAGATGAATAATGAGTGAGCAGCTGGTTGGTGCTTAGTTGCCAGTTGGTGACAAACTATGACATATGTCAACAAAACCAGAACCAAAACAGAAGAAAAATTCTTGCTCTTGGAAACAGAAAAATGTACCATTAATATTTTTAATCTTTCATTTTTTGGTATTAAATAACTCCACCTTGCTAGACCTTGCTAAGGACTTTGCTGAAAAATTTTGCAGGTAATTAGTAGAGTGAAGTTATTGGGATAGTCATATGCCTACAATTAGGTACATGCTTTCATACTTTGCTCAAGAGACATATTTTAATAGTGGTATCTTTGTTTCTGCAGCTTCATCTTTTTTTTGTATTTCATGTAGTCATTGTTTTGGAGTCATCTTTTCAATTAAATCATGTGTCTTCAATCATAGTAGCTGGGTAATTATCTGTCTAAAGCTTATGATTTTAAGTATTTTGACAGCTAAAAATAATTTTGTGCATTTCATAGATTTATCACTGCTTTTCAGTGCCTAAGTGCATTTCAATTTAGCTTTCTATAAAAGTGCTGAATTTTAAATCCTTTTCAAATTAAAGAGAATGTTATATCATTTCAGCTTATTCTATGGTGATAATTTCATCGATTTGACTTAATACACATGTAAGCCGGAGTGTATTTGCATATAAAATGCCACAGGGCCTAGAGGCCTAATACAAACAATTAGTTCAATGTTTTTATCTTCTGGTAGAACAGAGCTTTCACACAGCAAACTATTTTGGCAACCTTATAGTTCAGTATGTGTTGTACAAAGAAGGCGGCTGTATTTTCTCTGTGGTTAAGCACTGAAAAAAAGGGATTTGGATTTTGTCCAGACACTCAGCACTGTTGCCCAGTTGTTGATAATGCATGTCCTGGGATAATCAACAGCAGTATGTCATTGACACTGTGGATGGCTTCCATTTAAATCTCTTCTTTTGGATTTTATTAGAAAGGTACTGAAAATGGGAGAGTGGTTTAGTTTTAGGAGCATTAGTGCATGGATTTTTAGCCACAGAACTGATATTCACTCTAATGGGAATGGTCAATCCCTCGCATTTATAACAAATACTCTTTAGGGATTTCCAGTGACTGCTACCCACATCTAATATCCATTCACTCTGTTTATTTTCAGATTAGTGTGGTTTGGGGTCTGACATTGATATACAGACAGTGAACACACTATAAACATTTAATATAGCACTCTAACTGCTTCATCAGACCTTTGTGATGAATATCAGCCCTGCTCTAAGAGCGTGCTCAGCTGAGTCAGCCCTACAGGGCTTTACCGGAACACAACCCTTATCTGACACATGTGAGGGAGAGGCTTAAGCAGGTTTTAGAACCTCGGATCACTTGATTGGTGCCATAGAAAGTCATGTGTCCATGAATGGGATGGGAAAGCTTGAGCTGAAAATGTGAGCAAAGGTTACCAAACACTTACTGTGCTGACAGGAGCCGTGTTTATAGAAATGTTTCTGCTGACTCTGTTCAGCTGACATCTGGATTCTGGTTTTAGCACAAATATAAATTTCTTGCATGATCTTGGGAAAGCCATCTCAGATAAAATTGTTGCCATATTGAAACTTACTGTAAAACATCCATTCATTTCAATGCATTATGCAAGGTGCTACATCCTGCCGTGGTTAGCTCCTATACAATGGAGATATAGTTCCAGTGGTCAAGACAGTGTTAGTATGGCACTAATGTACTATTATAGATATTTACAAATAAAATTATTGTAGCTGGTGAACATAAGCTCAGAGTGACTGTGATTTTTTCAAATCGCCATACATTTCTCCAATAGTCTCAACAGCCCCTATATGTATCCATTGTTACTACAATAAAGTAATTGTAACTGAGACATTTTGGCATGTGAAATGATGAAATCTGTATGTAAAAAAAAAAAAAAGACTAATTAAAAACTATTTTGTACCTGTAAGATTTGCTGAGTGGCATTTCCATAGTGGAGTTTTCCATGGTGTTGTAATCACAAATGATTACCTCTGCAATTCCAGAGAGAGAACCAGCTGGCTGAGCAAATATACTAACCTTCATGGTGAAAAAAAGCTGATTTGTTAAATTTCACAAAACTCTCAGAAGAAAGGAGAGAGGGGAACAACAAAAATGGAGAGAAGATTTAAAGGGGTGGGTAACATTAAAATAAATGGGTGATGTTGTCAGTGAAAACACTGGCTATGCCTTAAATAAATCTATGAAAAAGGAAGTTAGCTGCCTCACAGCACCCCTATGGAGGGTCCCAGAGTTGTGCCCCTAAAGTTGTGGTTCCTGGTCTCCTTGTACCTCATACCAGTTCAGAGAGTCCACAAAAGAAGTTGTTCCTTGGTGGATTCTGTGATTCTGTATTAAATTGGGTAGATATAGATAAGGTACAATGATGAATTTTAGAACTGTAAAGATAACATAATATTTTACTTACTTTTCTTTGGAAAGAAGTCAAAGGAGTAAATGCAGTACTCCGTATCAGATTACTCTACTGAAAGCAGACCTCCAGTCTGCTTGTCTGCTTTTCTGCATAAAACTCATAACATCCTCTGCCTATCTCTCTGCTTTGAATATTTCATTCATTCTGTGAAAATCTATCAGAGAAAGCAGGCTTTCATAAAGTCAGAGTTGCTCAGCCAGCAGTATCTATTAGATACAAAAGCGTTAGCTCAAGAATAAAAATCCACTATGTCCCATTTTGAATGAGATAGTCAAAGAAATATATGCAGACAAGGCCACCAGTCCAAATTTTGAATTCCTGAAAAATAAAACATGAGATAACATGTGTCGACCTTAATCCAGAATTGGGTATTTGATTCCACTTCTGTTTTCAAAACACAATGTCTGATGATTTTGACTGTGGCAGTAAGTCTAGCTGCTTCTGTTTCTGTGAAGGCCATTGTTTTTTTAATTAAGAACACAATGGAGGAAAAATATCACTTAATTGAACCTCTTCTTCCTTAGGTATTTATTTTTTTAGGATGGCTAGTGATAACTAATCAGCCTTTAATTAAGTAAATTAAACAGCATTAAGTAAGCAGCAAATTTTAAACAAAAGAATGGGAATATTATCCTACCCACTGTACAGAACATGTATGCACAATTTCTTTGGAAGGTCAAATGCTGAGTTAAATAGCATGAAGGACTGCTTGTATCATGCTAAGTAGTCAACATGTGCATCTAAACAAGTATTAATCAAATCTCATGCTTTAACAAGAGATTGCATATTAAAGTTGGGAAACTTCATAGGGGATATATTTTGATTCACTACAGTAGGTTCTGAAGGAAACCAGCATAGGCAAACAATATGAAATTGAGTGTATTTACTTAATAACGCTGTTTTCAGTTTTATTGGTTTGCAGTCAGTAGCTTGGTCAGTTTTAATATTTGTTTAAAATTACTAGATACACAGTATTGCTTTTACATGCATAGAAGTAAAATTCCTTGCTTTCATTTAAAGACTGCATGTATCTTCCATTCTTGCAGCAACCGTCTGCTTAGACATCACATTGGAGAATGTAAGGAGTATGTAGGTGTTGCCAGTGAGGATGTGTAGTCTATCAGGCTTGCTGAATTTTACTGAGATGGTAAACTGAAGGCACTCAAGGAATCACTGATACTGCTGGACTACATTCAGCCTACCAACATGACAAGCTGGGGATCCTGGTACTCTGAGGAGACCAGAGGAGCACACATCCAGGCTGGAATGAGCATCCATAGAAGATTATGTCATTTGTTTTTTCAATATAGCAGAAAGCTGGCTGTCCATTGCAAGAGGATACTCCTTTGCAGAACTGCAAGTACAAAATACAATAAATGGTTTGAGTTGGAAGGGACCTTAAAGATCATTTAATTCCAACACCCCTGCCGTGGGTAGGGACAGCTCCCACAAGATCAGGCTTTTCAAGGCCCCATCCAACCTGGCCTTGAACACCTCTAGGGATGGGGTATCCACAGCTACCCTGGGCAACCTGGGCCAGTGCATCACCATCCTCATAGCGAAGAATTTCCTCCTAATGTCTTGTCTAAATCTTCCCCTTTCCAATTTATAGCCATTCCCCTTAGTCCTATCACTAAATTCCTTTGTAAATTGTCCCTCTCCATCTTTCTTCTATGCCACCTTCAAGTACTAGAAGTTCTCTATATGTTCTCCTTGGAGCCTTCTCTTCCCCAGGTTGAACAACCCCAACTCTCTTGGCCTGTCTGCATATGAGAAGTTCTCCAGCCCTCCTATCACTATTGCAGCCCTCCTCTGGACCCATTCAAACAGTCTCATATCCTTCTTATGTTGAAGATTCCAGAACTGGACACAATACTCCAGATCAGGTCTCACAAGAACAAAACAGAGAGGCAGAATCACCTCCCTTGACCTGCTGACCACACTTCTTTTGTAGCCCAGAATGCGGTTGGCCTTCTAGGCAGTGCGCGCACACTGCCAGCTCATGTCAAACTTCTCATCAATCAGACCCAAAAGTCCTCCTCCACAGGGCTTCTCTCAATCACATCATCCTCCACCCTGTACCGAAACTGTGGATTGCCCCAACCCCAGGGTAGGACCTTGAACTTGGCCTTGTTTAACCTCATGAGATTCACACAGGCCCACTTCTCCAGCTTTTCCAGGTCCCTCTGGTTGGCATCCTGTCCTTCTGGTGTGGCAACAGCACCACTTGCCCTGGTGTCATCTGCAAACTTGCTGAGGGTGCACCCAATCTCATTGTTTATATCATTAATGAAGATATTAAACAACCCTGGTCCCAATTCTGACCACAGTTGGACACCACTTGTCATGGATCTCCATCTGGATATTAAGTCATTGACCACTTTGCCACCTCAGTCTTTTATTCTAACCCACAAGCATTCAACCTGTTCATGGTTACTCTTAAAAGACAGCTCTTCATATTCTATCCATTTCCTGATAGAGCTGGAAATACCTCCACAGCTCCTTTCTGATCTGTCCCTTCTGGACAACCTGACAGCTACACTCCAGTCATAGGGTTTATCCCATGACTGGTTTCAGTGACGGCAAGAAGATCATAGCTTTCTGGTAGCATGGTAGCTGCTTCTGCAGTTTTCAAGAGCAGGCAATGCTTTAACAATGCATAAAGGAAGTTTTTGCATTGGTGTGAACATTTCATATTATTTGGTCTGTGGGTTAAAAACTACCTCAATTATATATCTAAAAGTAATGAAAAATTCAATGTTAATGTTTAGATGTAAGGTTTGGCGGTTGATAGTTTTGAGCTTTATTTTTTCCTCAAATGAATAAATACCTATTTGACTTTGTCCTCGAGGATTTTTGTTTTGTTCTGGTTTTCTTTCTCTCCTGTAAAGTATAGTAGAATTTTGATGAATAGAAAGTGGGAGATAGTAGTGTATACACAGTTTTTAAAAAAAATATTAATTTATATGATCATTAAACCAGAAAATTGAAGTTACAAAGAATACCTTATCAAGGGCCACACTGCTCAGCTTAAGTACAGCACACTTAAATCTTCCCAAAACTTTCCTTAAAGGTTTGCATTTAATTTTAGCTTTTCCCAAGCTGCTACTTGAATCGATTTTCTACATGGATCATCTTCTTCAAAATGTTCCCTGCTCCTAAATCAAACATCAGGTATTTTTTATTTAGAGCTATAGAACTGTAGTAGTTATTAATTGGTTCAGAATGAATCTTTATCCAGTAAACAGCTCTTAAAAACTACTATGCAGCCTGCGTTGAGGTGATCACTGTCATTTTGAGATGTCAACTATAAAATATCAGCTATTAAAAATGCAGAATCCTAATTCTTCATGAAAATTATAATTTCTGGTTATGAAAAATTTTCAAGGCCTTAACTAGGATTACTTTCCTTTCCAATTTCCCGATTGTTATGCTAACCTCATTGTTTATTGTGATATTTGTCTGTATTTCAAGTGTAGGTGCTAAATTTCTTTACGGTTCATTATAAGTAAAAACATAATTTTCCTCGTATGAATTATGACTACTAAGTAAGGAATATCTCTCATAAAAATCTAGTTCAAAGAACAAACTATCACCACAAACCTTATTTTCATGTGGATATTCAGATGTGAAGAGTAAGTTTTTTAAAATATATATTTTAAGTTTTCTTATCACCTTTAAAGACTATTGTAATTACAAAGTCTAGTAAGTACAAATTAAATAGTATGCCCTCTTTGACAGTAATCTCTAGAAGCTGCTGTCCTTTTAAGGCTAACAGGTAGTAAACAAAGAACAATTCTGAAAATAATTTCAGTTATTTCACACAGCAATAATTTTTCTAAAAAAGTAAACATTTTCAAAATACATACCGGACAGCACAGAATCGTATCTCCAACAGTGATCTTTTTGCTACCAACCTGTCAAAGATCCACCAGTATTGCAAAAGTCCATATACTTGCAATTATTCAGTTTAAATTTGCTAACTTTTCCATGAATCTCTTTGGCTTAAACCAATACATGTAACAGTTCAAATAACTAGTCCTTCTCTACCTGCAAATGTACACCATGATATTTTCATAGATAACAAAAGACATTATGGGAAATTAAGTGTGTGAACAACATTACAGCTGTCAGTAATTCCCAATAAAATTTCAGGTTGTTGCTTACGAGGTCTCAAGTTGGAAAGACAGAGGAAAAAAAAAGACATTGGTATATAATAGGTCAAATAAGCATTTGGAATAGTAAAAGTTTTGATGAAGGAAGATAGTGATTTGACTTTGCTACTTAGAAAAGTGGGATTGCAAATCAACTTGCAATTGACTATGTGCTGCTGCTTTTCAGTTTTGGAGCTCTGGGGCAACAAGATCAGTGTTAGGATAAGGATGTAAAATGTAAGTAACATTATACATGGTAAAATTCAAAGAATTTCTGTGATGCTAAATTTTCCAATCCAGAAACCGCTCTTTGGTTAAGAGATAAGCTCCTGATTCCAGCTGAACTGTTGAGATCACAATGTCAGTGCTTTCTGATAGTTTTAGTTAAGTAATCTTCTAATTTAGGTATTTGAAATGTAAAGACACTAAATTTGAAGCTGTACTATTTCCTTCAAATCTAACTAATCTACCTTTTGGTTCCTGATTCCACCTTTAACTATGTATAAAGACTCGGTTCCAAGACAAGCACAAACATCAATGCAGAAAGAAGTGTATCCCATATAATTCTGTAGTCCATTGAGCTGAGCCAGAAAAGGGCAGGCACATAATTTTTTGTCACATAATAAAGCTGAGCAAAGATAAATAATTAACAATAATGCTGAGCTCAGGATCAACACTTTGGTCATCACAAAGTGATCTCACAGAAACAGGAATAGTTTTTTGTCATGTCAAATAAGATCTGTCTTCCTCTTTTAAGCTGGATTAAACACAGCAAGTAAATAAAGTAATTAATGTACTGGTGGATAAAGATATGACTTTATCAGTGGGACGAATTGGACTGATACTCAGAGGTGGGTCTTATGGGTATTAGCTATGACTCTCAGCCAGATAAGGTTGACACCTTAATATATTCTTCCATATGGATGCTGTGAAAGATTTAAGTTTAGATAATAAGGATAAAAACTTTCACTTGGTTAGTATGTTTCTACAGGTATGTGATGGGGAACTTTTACTGTTAAAAAAGGATTCCTTAGGAATATTCACTTAGTGGTATTTTTATTTTCACAGAAACATATGTTTTATTTAGATTTACATACTTTGTCATGCCAATTTCAGTTTTAATACAGAGGATAAAATAGTCCCCTGTGTAGACCGTTGAAGTCCACTACCAAGAAGACTGATAGCAGCATTGCACTGGGTACTCTCTAATATTGTTTAGATAGAGGATGCTGTGTTGTTGGAAGACAAATTCTCTAACAATGACCAGAAGATTGCTGAGCTTTGCTTTTCCATTCAAATAGGAAGGAAAAGCCATGAGTATGCAAGTTGAAGGTTATTGAACTGCATGGCCATTTATTTTATTTAGCCATGGCCCTAGACAGATCTCTGCAGCAAATTTGAAGTATTTTGTTTATGCAACAAAAAAGAGCCTTGACTTCTCCTTCACAGAGGTTGAGGAGAATGTGATGATGAGGATAATGTGATGACTGGAGGAAGAGATTGGTAAAAGAGGATGGGAAACGTAGTATTCACACATTTTATGAGTTTCCAAACCCTGGTTATATTAACAGATGACCTTAATTCTCTGACTGGAATTTTGAAAGCTAGCTTTGTCCTCCAAGAGACTGATTGCTTCACAAGGTAAAGTCGGTCTTTCATATATATATGTGTATTTACTGTGTATGTGTTAAGATATTCAACTGTCACAGCATTTTCCCCTCCATTTTTGTGGACAATGAAACACTATGTAACACCTGCTAGCTTTCCAGATAGTTGAAATTAGGGGCTGACACTGCAGTCCTGGGTACTGTGAGCTGTATGAGCAGTGTCATTGGCTCTGAGGCTGGAGCAGGTGGCATGTGAGGAATAACAGTACATCTCATTGCTTCTCATTGCTCTCTACAACTACCTGACGGGAGGTTGTGGAGAAGAGGGTGCTGGCCTCTTCTCCCAAGTGGAGAAGGACAGGACAGAGGACAAGGACAGACAAGGACAGGACAAGAGGAAATGGCCTCAAGCTCTGCCAGGGGAGATTTAGGCTGGACATTAGTTAAAAATCACAGAAAGGGTCACTGGGCACTGGAACAGGCTGCCCAGAGAGGTGGTTGAGTCCCCATCCCTGGAGGTGTTTAAAGGCATGGGTGGGAATGGTTGGACTCGATGATCCGGTGGGTCTCTTCCACCCTGATGGTTCTAGGTAGGGTTCTAGGTAGGGTTCCATGGTTCTAGGTGAAGATTTTAATTGGGTTCTAGGTAAGGTTCTATGGTTCTAGGTAAGGTTCTAGGTAGGGTTCTATGGTTCTAGGTTGGGTTCTAGGTATGGTTCTAGGTAAGGTTTTAGGTAAGANGTGATGTCTTGTAACTCACTAGCGGTCATGTGGGGCTTGTCAGACCTGACTATAGCTTTGTAGTTGTGTGCAAAATTATAGAAATAACCATGAGATACCAGTGATGCGTTAATGACGAGGTGCTAAGGGGCATGGTTTAGTGTTTGATAGGAAAGGTTGGACTTGATGATCTGGTGGGTCTCTTCCAACCTGGTTATTCTATGATTCTATGACTATGTAAGCCTGGCCTAACAGTTTCATATATTTGGCTAGAAAGTTTTTAATCCTTCTTGGTTTTATACAAATTCTATTGATCCATGTAGATTGATGTCAAATAACTGCTAAGATAGGACTAACAATGGCCTTATTTTTATTTGTAATGCAGGACAACAGATGATGTAAAGACTGAGGGAACCTGACACCATTGGCTGAAATGGGTGAAGTTTTCAAGCAATGAAAAAGGAGGATTTTGATAATGGGATATAGCCAGAATGAAGAAGTCTTGTGTCAGCTCCTCAAACCCTTCACTCTCAGAAAAAACT
Organism: Piaya cayana; assembly: GCA_013389865.1. Lineage (NCBI taxonomy): Eukaryota > Metazoa > Chordata > Aves > Cuculiformes > Coccyzidae > Piaya > Piaya cayana. Next base: position 98,347 of record WAAB01004730.1, on the reverse strand, counting down.
TGAGAGATGGACAGTGGTTCCTTCAGATACAGTGAAATGAATTCATGAGAGAACTAGTATGGGAATTGGATGGAAAAGTGTGAAGGCTTTGAAAGCACTGGAGAATAGTGTCAAACTTAAATTATGTGGAAAAACATGGAGAAATATGTCTGTGTTTACCACCTTATGAATATAGCACCAGATAAGGGTAGATTTTATGACAATAAGACAAGTGTCCTTACACAAGGAAAAGTGAAATTATGCAGATTTTTTTAAGATCAAAGCAGCACTTTACATTTGAACAGATAAGGAATTAGTGGAACTGAGAAACAAAGGCATTTTAATGGGTGACATGAAGGACTACAGTCATATCAATGGGAGAAATGAAAATATGGATAAAACTATTAGCATATGTGACAAGGACACCCGAATACTGGATGCTTCCAAATGTGTAAAATGAATGAAAGTGGAGAAATGTCTCTTTGTCCTTGCTTCCACAGTAAGAACTTCACACTAAGCTCTACATTGTTTGCTGTTGCATCTGCAGAAGAACCTGCTTTATGCTCTCCTTGTACTTCCCTTAAGTCTTTAAAATAATGGCTTTGATGTAATGACCCAGACCACTATAGAGCTTAAGAAGGACAAGCTCTATCTAACAAAGTGACTGAAATTTCAGAATACTTAAGCAAAGGCTATATAATATATTATGAAATTTATTTTAATTATGGCAGCCTGTTCTCTTTTCTTTCAGTAGTATTCATTTTAATGTTTATTTTTGATTTATACTAATCAGGATTTTTAGCTGTCAGGTTCAGACACTAACCTTTCACTGTTACTTAGTTTTGCTGTGGCTGTACTTGTTGCCCAGAGCATTTATTTATTAGCTAACTTTTTTGTAACATTCACTATTTGAAATTCTAGGAGACATCATACAGCCAACTGAGGCTTATGAAGGATGCAACTTTTTTCTGCAAGAATAATCTATATATACACAAGCAAAACAATTTGAGTGCCCAGGTGAATTTAACTGTTTTATGTGAAAAATGTGTTCATGCAATATCTCAGCATATGTTAAGACAAGCACTACCTAGTTCTTAGAATTAAAGAAAAAAACCCCAAACCCAAAAACAGCAGAAGAGGAGTTAAAACTTTTGTAACATCGTATTAGAGCTCAAGTTTTTATACATTCTTTACTAAAGCAGTGCAGCCTCATAAGGGTCCAAATAATCATGAGCAGTATGCATATTCCAGAGCGAGAAGACACCACTGTGCTCACTGAGTGAATCTGGCAGCATAATGCTGGGTATTTTTATATTTAATGCTTTTGCTTTCTGTTCAAGTAAGAAGGTGCATTTAAAAAAATCATTAAGTCTTAATTTCCAAGATGCCCATGATGGAAAAATCTACCATATCATAGTAGTCTGCATTGAGATCAAGTTTCAATTCTTTGAGTTTTCCCAACAAAAACAATAACTGTCAAACAACCACTCTCAAAATTGAATAGTTTGACAATTTAAGGTCTTTTACCTAGACTGTGAAAATGAAGTGTTCAAAATCTTTCTGTAACCTGTGAAGAAACATAGAAAGTTCTTGTACTTACATGGTTTGTCAGAACTGTAAGGGATATATAATTATTTTCCTTTAAATTCTTTGAAAATTAGTAATTGCCTTGATTAATCCTAAGTATTGCAGACATTCAGAAATTTCCATTGATGCAAGCATGAATGCCAAATATTACACACATATGGTAAAAAATTAATCCATTAAAAATTAATATGTTCTGGTAATTAGCCATTCAGAAATCTTTAATGCTGAGGGAAATTTTTTTTCTTTCCTTGATTAATGAGTTATATAAATATTTAAATACATCCTTTTTTTTTAACAAGAATTGTACCTAATCTGTTAAGATAATGTCGTCCTGTATGAATAAAATATGGAGCATCTCTTTTGAAATATTTTATAGTGTTTCTGACTTGTGTGGTTATCCTGGATTTCACTACTTAAAGAATTCTACATTGCATAGCTACAATATTTCATAGTTATCATTTCATGATTGTTCTCCTGCTGCATTTCACCAGCACAGTGTAATTCAGTTCCACGGATGTCTCTTTCAGTTTTTGAATGACATCGTTATTTTTCTTGAACAGCAAACAACACCAGCATTTCAGCCAGAACAGCCTTCTGACCAAAATGTCAGTCATATGTTTAATGCTTCAGAACCATGGCCTGAGAGGTATTGATCCCAGTGATGGAGGGTCACCCAGTACTGTGCACCTTACTTGGCAGCTAGTTTTTCAGAGGCTCTTGGGAAAATCAGGAAAAGCCTATTTTACTAGGCTACTAGAACATTATTTTACAAGAAGAGAACTTCTATACTGAGAGGATTCAGTCATGCTAAGCCATACACCAGTGATCTGTGACCCCACAGCACTGGTGCAGGTGGAGGAAGTCAGCAGCAAAGCCCATCCTAGGAAAAGATGCTCTGCATCAGGTGCTGACCAACAGGAATGTCTCTGTTAAAGTTGTTAACATGCAATAAAAAGACATCTGGCTGAATTCTTCTATTCATGAATGTTTTCTAGCTTGCCTCATGCTCTTTTACTAATTCATTAGAGGGTATCTTTATTTCATGCCATCACTGTGCGGTAAGGTACATCCTGAAAGAAGTGGGAGCCTGCCCTGCCTGTGCAGGACTTTTTCCTTCATGTCAGATTGGAAGGCACACAGTGAAGGAAGATAAACCAGGAAACCATGATCATTCTGTTGTGTAGATCAGGAGCTTTCCACATGTCAGTCAAGCCACGTTTTCTTGAGTAATAACTTTTTAACAAAAAAAACCCCAAACACTCCACTCTAAACCATTTGCCATTCACATAACAATATACAATTTTGTTTAAAGTAGGCAGAGCAGCCTACAGCAGTTATCATGTTATTTCTATAAATAAAGCCAATAGGCTGTTTTTGACATGATTCTTCATTTTAGCAGTATGTTGTAGCTGAAAAGAGATAATTTGGCATTGTCAAAGAATGCTTTTGACTCAAGATGGAGGATGAAAAATTTTGATAGTAGAGTCTACTCTCTTTAATATATAGTCAGGAAAAATCAAACATTATATGATCCTGTATTTTTAACTACTTCAAAGACCATTAATCCTTACGGAAATTATTCATCTTTAAACTGTACTTGCTGTTAACAAACTGTTTAATCTCATGTAGTATGTGAAGAATAAATAGGGCAGAGTTGGATTTTTTTAAATAACATGGCTTCCTGTGATCCACATGACCCCATAAGCCTCATGGGGCNAGCTCCCTCCTCTCCACAACCTCCCCTCAGGTAGTTGCAGAGAGCAACAAGGTCTCCCCTCAGCCTCCTCTTCTCCAGGCTAAACACCCCCAGCTCTCTCAGTCACTCTTCTAATTAGTTCTATTTATAACCCCCCACTTGTTCTGGAGCCTCTTAGCTACCTGCTGCTTCCAGAGTTGCTCCAACACAGCAGGAGCCCCTATCCTCATATGACACAAGGCTAGAGGGAAGAATAAATACCCCTTGGTTATACAGAAGGTGGAATCTCCTTTGACATCAGATTCATGTAAAAGTGAAATATTCCAGGTTTCTGTCTGATAAGTGCAAAAAGTCATCTGCAGGGAAAAAAAACAGCAGTCACAAAGCAAATTTTAGGTGAACTCACCATGTCTTTTTCTATTTCCATTTACCTAGGCCTTTCTATAATTCTGCTTTTAATATAGAGAGATGTATACCCCATTCCCATAGAAGAAATTTGTTACCATCAGAGGCATTGAAATTAAAATACAGTCTTTGACAATATGAATCTAGAAATAAATAATGAAAAGGCTTAGATACAAAAGGTGAAAACAATATCAGTTAATATTTTCTGATCTGATTTATAAAATAATATGCAGGCACTGAACTGACCTTTCTGAATCACTGCCTATTGATGGTTCTTCTGCCATTAGGAAACTTATACCTCTTTAGGAAACAGAGGTCCATGCCTTAGAAAAAAAAGACACAGCATCTCATAGTATAATAAATTCTTATAAATATTATAACAGAAAATTCTGATGCTTTGTACACTTGAAATTATTTTACCTCTGAGACAGGAAAATTATGACCTTTGATTATTTCACATTGTGTCTCTTAAAAATGTTAATATATCTTGCCTGGCTTAGCTTCAGCAGACTGCTGAGCTGATTCATGATGAGTGTGAAGAGGGGATCAGTTTGCTCCACCACAGAGCCATATACATTTGCCAGCAAAGCAGTGCAGTTGTGACCCTACTTTAATTTTCCCCTCACAGAAAATATCTAGAAAGGACTGGTGTGGTGCTTCAGCTGAAGATCCCAAAAAATGACAGTCATCTTGTTCTCATTTAGATCTTAAAAGCATGACTGTGACATGAAGGTAAATTTGCCCATCTGCATCACATGATCTTTACTTTCAGTATTATTCTCCTTAGAACTGAGAGTTGAGTCAAAATGTTTCATTCTGGTCTATAAAACTATTTGATCACTTCTTAAGTACCAGATTTGTGGAGCAACAAAATGTCTGTGCAGAAAACACTTCAGCACAACTGACAAAATTAACTGATATATTACTTGCATGTAAATATTTGTTCAATATTCACTTATGCCATATATGTGTACAGTTCCAAAAATCTGGTCTTGAAAACATCCATATTTTAAGGAAACTTCTCCCAAATGTTCTAATATCATTTCCAGGCAAAATAAATGCTAACTATATTGGGCATCTTTCCCAGGCCTGGAGAAGAAATAAGTGTTTCTTCAGTAAGCCTTCAGGATTCTCTAATGGTGATTCCTTTTTCTTCTAGAGTCGAGAGATCCTTTCTGTGTTCAACCTAGCTTATCATCTTCTTGTTGCCCACCTTAGCTGTGGAAGAGAAAATAATCCCAAGAGCAGATAGGTGTTTTAGAAGTGACAGCATTTACTTTTAATGTACAGATCAGATTAGATATGTCTATCTTTCCCTAAATTCAGAAACTCCTGCATCCTTAGAGATGTAAATATATCTCATTTCAGCTACAGTATACTGCTAAAAGGAACAAACTTATACCAAAACCAGACTTTGCTTTGTAAAAAAAACAAAACAAAAAAAACCCCAAAAACCCAAAAACCTTAAAACCCTTTGGTTTCTTTATAGAAGTAACATGGGATTATCAAGGACAAGAAGGGCTTCTTCAAGCACATCATTAACACAAGGAAGACTAGGCCTACTACAAATGAGGTGAGTGTCCTGGTGATGGAGGGTACAGAAAAGGCAAAGTTACTTAATGTTTTCTTTGCTTCAGTTTTTACAGCTATGACTGGCCCCCAGGAATTACTGGAGGAAATAAAGAAAATCTGAAGAAAGGAATAATTCCCCTAGGTCAATGAGGATTGATTTAGAGATGACTTAGGCAAACTGGATACTCACAAATACATGAGCCCTGATGAGGATTGCTAGAAGTTGTTATTGCTAAGCCTCTAGGGCTTGAAAAATCATGGAAAACACTAGAGGTGTCTGTAGAAAAGACAATGTTACTCTAATCTTTAAGGAGGAAAAGAAGGAGGATCTGGGAAACTACAGGCAGTCACCTCCATCCCTGGAAAGGTGATGGATCAGTTCATTCTGGATGTTATCTCCAAGCATCTAAAGGAAAATAATGTTATTAAGAGTGGTCTACATGGATTCACTAAGGGGGAACCATGCTTGACCAATCTGACAGCCTTCTATGATGGCATAACTGGTTGAACAAATGAGACAAGAGCAGTGGAGGTTGTCTACCTCAGCTTCACCAAGGTTTTTGACACTGTCTTTCATAATATTCTCACAGGGAAGCTTAGGAAGTGCAGGTTAAATGCGTGGACAGGGAAGTAGTTTGAGAACTGTCTGGATGTCAGAGCTCAGAAGGTTGTGATCAGCAGTGCAGAGTCTAGTCTGAGGCTTGTAGCTTGTGGTGTTCCCCAGCAGTCAGTACTGGGTCCAGTCCTGTTCAACATATTCATTAGTGACCTGGATGAAGGGACAGAATGTATCCTCAGCAAGTTTGCTGATTATACAAAACTGGGAGGAGTGGCTGATGGTTCTGAAGGCTGTGCTGCCACTCAGTGAGACCTGGACAGGCCAGAGAGTTGGGTGGAAGGGAAACTAATGAAATTTAACAGAGGTAAATAAAGGATTATGCACCTAGAGAAGATAACCCCATACACAAATACATGTTAGGAGTTGATCTGCTGGAAAACAGCTTTGTGAAGAAGGACCTAGGACTCCTGGTGGACAAGTTAATTATGAGCCAGAAATGTGCCCTCGTGGCTATACAGGAATAAAAGATAAAACATAAAATCACAGCTGTTATCAAATACACATTCTGACAGTGACTTATGGTTGTCCTTTTTGCCACCGTTTCTTCCATTGTCATAAGTATACAAAAAGTTGTTCTGAATTTATAAGAGGACTTCATTAATGCAGAGTTAATGGCTATACAGTCAGGGGTAGCAGCTAGTGGAAGAAAGAAAGCTACAAGCTACTACAAAGTCAAAAGGAATGAGGAAGGGAACTAAGTCTTAATGAAGAGTCTTGTAAAGGAAGACAAGTTGTTATATTAACAGTTTAATTAATGCAAGACTTATATCTTCTCTCATCATCAAAGCAAAAATAACAGCTATAAGGGCTGAAATTGCTTGCTTTGTTATTTGTCTTTAATTAGGTTTTGCCACTGTTGTTTTCCTTCTTGGCCAAGCTGTACGTGAGAATCACCAAAATATGCTAGATATATTTAAGCAACAGGGAGTATCATACTTGCTGCTTACTGCCAAAAATTCCAGACATAGCTGTACTTTTTCCTGTGATCATGCCTTAGAATGATCTAAATGGATCTAGTAATTGCCTAGTAATATTAATGCAAGTATGTTTTCCTAAGATTCAATTTTAGGATTCTCAGTCTTCTTTAACATTTTTTAAGATGCTGTCTTGATATAGGAAGTCATCAATGCTCCTCTTGTGCAATAATCTCAGTAACACTGAAAAGACTATTTTGTGAAGTTTTTAAAAAAGCTTCACATGTTGGTTTTTATTTAGACTTTAGGATGGTTTTCAAAATTGCCTTGTTAACATGAGAGACTGGACTCCACTTGCATCAGCATGAATCTGTACTTGGATCTCTAAAACCTTTTCCTAACTTCAAAAATCTCATTCTTCATTAAAGATATGCTGTTCCCAGAACTGTTTTATAAAGGAACACTGTTTTGTAACGTAAAGGTAATGTACAAACCTTCATTGAACAAATTCTAAAGCAATACAATAGAGATAATACTCCATTTATGGTCTGTTTTTACTGATTCTCACTGTCATTCAGAATCAAGTTTGCATTATTCAAACCTGAGATGTCCAAGATAACAATTATCTACAGAGTCTACCCTATGGTGTTTTGGGCTGGGTAAATTTTCAAAGTATGTTCTTTCTTCTCCATGCACCATCTGAACACGTTCCACTGAAGTCTGAATGACATCTAGCTAACTCAAAAACAACTAGGGAGCAGAGGTGGGAACAGGGTCAGGAGTAGGGAACAGGGTCAGGAATAGGGAGCAGAGTCAGGGAACAGAAAGCAGGAATATGGACAAAAGTGGGTGAAGAACAGAGGGAAAAGGTATACACTAAAGTTGACAGGGGTGAATAAGTATAAGCACAGCTTAAGAAGAAAAAAGGTACAAAATACTGCAAAGAAGACAAGAAAATCACAGAAAGTGGGGAAATCTAGCAAAAAAACCCTACAAATATGAAAAAAGAATAAAATATTAAAAATCAGAAAAAAAATGAAAAAAACCCTAAGCAAAAATAAAATTAAGTTTTAACTTTATATAAAGGTAGCAAAAGCATAATTTATATCAGCTCTTAATAACTGTACCTTAGGGAAAGAGATTCTTTGAGGCTGAAGTATACTCATCTGTTTTGCAAACATCTATTACAACCATGACTTTACTAAACTTAATCCATATAATCCTAATTTAAACCTATAGAGGATTTAGGTGTATGCTTCACTTAACTAACTCAATATCAAATCAGGGTTTTTATGTGAGCAGTTACGTCCATCCACATACTTAGCAGAAAGACTACACTGAAATAAGTGAAAAGATAAATGAAGCTATTGAGGGAATAAAAGACTGAACATGGATACAATGATAACAAACATGAACAAGAAATGAAGAACTTTTTAAAGTAAAACATATTGTGATAGTATTTCTCCAAGTAGCTTGAGACGCTTAAATCTACAGCATCAGAATAATTGTGAAATAAATGCATACTCCTTACAAGTATACACAGTAAACTGAAAATAAGTAAATATAGTGGGTTTAAGTAATTTACAGAAAAAGGTACAAGAAGACCTGAAGTTGTTAATCAACATTTAAGTCTAGAGACAGGATTAAGTTAACTTATTTTAAGACATAAGTCTTCTTCTAAGTCAGTTTCAAATCAATCATGAAACATTTATGAACTGCATAATAAAACACAGGATGCATATACCTGTGGGGCTGTGTCTTAGGTTTAGGATAACCTAAGGCTTCTGATTGGAAGGAAGTACATTTCCCCTACTGAAATGTATTTATATCTTTTCTGGTTCGTAATATAAAATAATATTGAAATACCTTCCACTTAGTGAAGGAAACACAGGAAAGTATGGATTTCTGTCAGGAATTCACAGTGTCTGGATCTCACCTCTCATGTAACAAGAGAATACTTACCTTAGGGAAGCTAATTTTCCCTTGTAAAATTTGGCTATAATCGCAAAAGCCAAGAATGTAAAATAAGTGAGATGGTTCCCACTAACTGAGGAAATTACAGAAATACATATTGCCAGGATCAGGGAGACATGGAGGCTACAGCATTTCCCTCCTTTCTTTTTTTTATAGCTAGTAACTCAACTAAAACCATAACATTATTCAGTGATCCTAATTAACAGGGTATTTTTAAATAGATTCTGCTAATCTAGGAAGAACATCTTGATAACACATGTTAAAGTCTGTGATATAAGGGTATAGGTGAATGAACACTTTTTATGGCTTTATGTATTTTTGTGGAATTTCAGCAAAATCCCAAGTTGTGGTCTCAGAAGATATTGCTAGACTGGACTTCAGTTTTAAATTAGCTAGAGGGTCTTAGGCACAAAGCTAACTACTTTTTGGACCATTTTGAAGATCAAGAGCAAGTTAAATTTGTCATTCAGACAAAGTCCCACTAGTGGCCAGAATTAACTTTACGACATTAAAAAAGTTGTTATAAATCCATTTATTACTCTCACAGTTTCTCTTGTCAAGTATCTTTTACAAATAGTAGCATTAAGCAAAGGGCTTATAAAAAAAGAACCAATGACAAAGGAGACATTTTTGCTGCTAATGAAAACTGAAGGCACATGTTAAGTCTAGGAAACTATCACATGGTGTAAAACTGTCCTTTTAAGCAGGAATATAGAAGTGTTTTGCATAAACCTGTTTCACGATAATGTCAAAATTTTCCTGTCCTCCTGATTATATCTTCATTAAAAATTAGGCTTACATCTTCCTATATTTGAGCAGGGTAGAAGCTTTTTACATTAACCTTGACAGTCGTCTGCAATTTGACTGGTTGGGTCTGCCACCTTTTCCTTCTAGTACCTTGACAAAACTTAAAAAGAAATAAAATTGCCATACTACAGAAATTCAGAAGATCTGAAAGGTTAATGCAGTACAGCAAGTGCATAATATATTGTACATGAAAAGTTTAATGGCTTATTCACAGGGCAAAATTTGTAACAAGAACTGAGAATGACAGAAAATTAATCAGTACTCATGATAATGTTCATATTAAGAACAGAAAATTTTACTCAAAACATAATACTTTTGAAGTGCACAGCTAAAATTGCAATCCAGAGCTAGTACTTGAATTGTGATAGAGTAGATGATGGTCTTTTTCAGCTGAAAACTATCAGGTACAAGAGAAACCTAAACTGAGGAAATAATCAGTGCTTTGATAGGTATTCATTATAAGTTATGAAGCATTCTAAGAGCTTGGCTTATGTGGTTAAGCATGTGTTTCTAAAAGAAACTTACCATTTATATATGTTCTACTACAGCTAATCACTAACAGAAAACCCATGTTTTACTCTGAAGAACCAGATAATAAACATTTTCAAGCAGAGAAGTAGAATAGACAGAATTTTGTCACTATTTCTAGATTTGAGTACATGCAGATTCTGGTGAAATCTATATATATTAAAACATGGTAAAAAATGATGTTTCATAGTATGAACAGAATGTTAGAATTGCTTCAAAACAATTCTCTATGTCTGGTCAAATCACTTAATAGTATTTTCATTTCAAAATAGTATCCTAAAGGCAGAATACAGTACCAAAACTTAATAGTCTATCTCATTCTTTTTTTGATTCAGCCTTAGCTCCTGATTTGCCAAGTCTAAAACTTGAAACTACAAACAGTAAGAGAAGATTGTGTCTTTTCCAACTCATTAATTGAACTGAAGTTTCTTTAAAAGGAAGCAACTTATCAATGCCCGAATTCAGTGGAAAACAGTGCATATGGAAGACTTAGTCCCCAGTACTGTTCAGCCATTAAAAATCTTTGTCAAATACTTCCATGGTAACTGTTTATAACATTCTACTCCCACTGAAGACAAAGCAATACTCCATGCAAGGGTGAAGAGTCTTTCCAGCTTGCTTCTCAATGTCACTATGCCACAGTCAGTTTAACTGTGGGCTCTCAGGCTCTTGCGCTAACCGACATTGGGAGTTTACTTGACAGTAAACAAAAAGAGAGAGCAAAAGGTCTATGTTATTGAGTTGTTTGTGTACAACTGCTTTAGTGAATTGTTTGGTTGGTGGTGTGGTTCTTCTGACTTAATGAGTACCTACTTTGTGTTTTCCTTCCCCCCCAGTTTCAGATTAATACAAGTTCTGCCCTATGGACTGAATAGCCATTTGCAACTGGAGTGTTTCAGATAGACACTACAAACACAACTTCTAGATTAATCTCAAGAAAAAATGATCAGGTTCATGCACTCCGAGGCCACTCTAATATGCTAGTATTGCCCCAGTTCTATATTCAGAATAGAACCCACAGTAGAACTAACTGGAGAGATTATCTTACTCATCAAATGATGGAAGTTGTTTAAAATTAATCTTCCATCGATCATTTAATCTGATAACAGATACAGCTGCTCTGTGTCATTCTTAAGATGCTGACAATTTTGAGGATTCATGTGCTAAAAAGAAGGTAATTATTTTGATCCTTGCATGCTAGTATCTTAAAAAAATAGACTGTCAATTTTGAAATCAAGTCAGTTTAATAAAAATAGCAAAATCAGATACTTTCTTATATAAAATGGTACATATTTCAATAGTCACTGTGGTGACACATTTCTAATGAAGTTATGTGAAATGAAGATGTAAATAATTCCATAATTTTAATACAAAATAGTTGGGTTTGAATTTATACATGCTAGTTTATAAAATAATTTAAATAATACAACATGAACTAGCAAGAATTCATCTGACATCTGCAGAAAAAAAAATCCATTTTATACATTTCTTGCCTGCCCATACTGAAGGAAGGGTCAAAATAAATATTGAGTGCCCAGAGTTCTCATTCAAGTCTCTTTCAGCCTGCTAGTCAGAGGTTTAATGAATATCCTTAAATGAGGAATGATGAAGAATAATTGCTTTTTCACTGCTTTAATCCTTGAGTGAGAAAAGGATAGAATTATAAAGTAGAAATAAGAGATTGGAACAAATGTAATTTCCCTTGCCACATATAGTTGCTAGCATTTAGCAAAGCCAAATCTGATCTCTGGACTTAAGAGTGTTAGGCACTGCTGAAGATAACCAAATCAGAAATTCTCTAGTCAAAATAGCATTTGCATAAACCTTGCTATGTGCTTGTAAATGAGATTATAAAATCTATCCTGTTTTCCATCTTGATGTAACTTTATTTGATGTTTATGTGTCTTCTTTATACAGTTTTGACAACATGTCTAAATAGAGAGTTCCTAGACTAATTTTGGCTTTTTGTAGAAAAACAACTTAACAGTCTTCGTAGCTTAACATGTTATTTTAGGCAGAAAAGGGCCTGAAACATGCTAGGGATGCCACCAGTACTTAATGACTGATGATATGGAAGAGCTACTGCAATGACCACACAACGTAAACAACTCCTCTAGTGGAGGTAAAACACAAGTGTGATCCACTAAATAATAAGGATCACTTTTTAAGACTCTATGGATCTGCAATGTCTTGAACAAAAAAAAAGATTAAGTACGTCTTCAAATAACAAGTTATATATCCCATACTCCAGTTATTCAAGAATGGACAAGCCCATTTGTTTGATGAATATGACTGCAATTAGGCATATACACTTGCACTAATTTGGAAAGGAACTGTATTGAGTTAAGTTGGATAGCACCTGAAGGATATGACTTGGTTGCATATGTGTGTTCCTCTAATTATTGTCTAAGTGTCTGCTTAGTATTCACTTAAAAAAACTAAGAGTAGAAGACAGGGATGTTTAACCTGTCCTATGCCTGTTCTTTACAGTATAATAAGAATAGCGTCCACAGGTTCTACATGTCTCTGGTTTCTGTTCACAGATGCTCTAGTATTGTTGGAAGGACTTTTGAAAGGTGAATGACTCAAAACAATTTGAGAGAAACAGTTTCTGGACTGAACAGAAACTCTTCCCTTAAGCTTCTTGTTGCTTAAGTAACTGATGAGGCAGCAGGCTGGCTTTTGTGAATTCACAGGAGTACAGTTCTACCTGTGAAGGCTTTGTCCCCCTCTTAGGAAGCTTAATTGCAAGATATATAAATGTTGCCCATTTGTGAGTGTAACATTTATATGTGTGAATAGGGAAACCTTCCTATAAAGATTTATAAAAAAATAATAATATTTAAGAACCTTGAGGATTCACCAGGAGGGCTTTAAGTGGAAGTGTGTTGGAGACACCCATGATTACATAGACCAATTAATGCTCAAGAATGGCAAGAAAACAAATGAAAATAATGGAAGGTTTATGAGAAGTTATGCATACACATAAGTGTTTATCAATCAGGACATAAATAAAGCAGAACAAAGAGACCATGTTGCACCGCTAGCAGTGTTAATGCAAGAAAAATATAAACACATGGCAGTGTACAACCCCTTACTCACATCTCCATCCAAACCCTCTTTATTCCACATCTTCAAAAATTTATGTTTTCCCCTATTGTGTTACTGTTTCAGTTGATCACTAGGCTCCATTTCCAAAGTGAAGTTCTATTTAGAACATAAAAGTAGGAATAAACCAAAACATTTTATAGTTCACAGATCATTGAGGTTGACTGCACAATCTGCACTTTAAGTCTCCAATACACAGCAACAAATCTGTCAAGATTTAAAAGGAAATACAATCTAATGAGATACGTATGAAAATAGATAAAATTTATGTCAATGACGTTTGAGGATCATAGCTGATTTCTGCCTTAGAAATGAACATTTTTTTCTGAATAACAGTATAGTTTTAAAATTTTAATTAGAAAAAGTTATTCATATTAATAAAACCATTATGTCTTTAAACATTAGAATATGTTTTATCTTAAATATTTAAGGTTTTATTCCCAAGTTCTCCTGTATTGTATGTAAAACTATAACTGAAATATTGATAACACATTCAATTTATACATGCATTATAGGCCTTAATGTGATCAGAGAAGCAGTTTTGAGTTTCTGTAACAAATGGAGTTCAAATAGCAAAATATAACCCCCAGCAAGCAAAAGGTTATATATGATTACCATCATCAAGTTCTCTTTTGTTTGAGTCCTAAAAGAACATGTGTATTACTGGAAATTTGTAGTTGTATATTTCATTTAATTAATCCCAATGACTTCTTTACAATGTGTATGAAGTCAGTTGGAGTCACTAAAAAGATACCCCATTGCTACTCTGAATCTTCCTGCAGTTTCACCAAATGGCGTCCTCCTTTCCATTCAAACAAACATGTCATGCCATCTTAACTCCAGGCAGGATATTTCATTTTAACGCTATTGTCTAACAATGGAGTTTCTGCTGATCTTTGAGTGAAAATACAATGTATAATATAATAGAGATTTCCCAGGTTTCTAATGCTTACATCACCAGCTTGCTTACATAATTAGATATTTTAATTAATTTGGGTTTAATTGGAATAGTTTGTTGATGTTATCATTGGTTAAAAAAATATTTACCTCTTTCCTTTTCATTATGTTTGATTTCTGAATCCAAATTTTATGCTGCAAAATGAAGCAAATTATACAGAATTACAGTACATGTTTCTGTAATGCAAAATTTTACATTATGACAAAATTAGACAAGTACTACAGTGAAGAATGTCACAGCTCATGAAGTGAGACAGTGTTTTAAAGCATGTAGATAAATGACTCAGTCTTGGAGAAAATGCTTTTCATTCTGAACTAAAGAGAAATAACAGCAAATAAATGGTGTCTTATTTGAAAGGAACTTTCACAACAAAATGAACGTGACGGAGGCCATTTGGAGGACACAAATTCCAAAAATTCTGAGAGATAAAGAAAAAAAGGATCAGACAGATGGGAAGGATAACAATAGGCTTTTCTTATTAAAAATCATAGAAGAAAATAGGTTGCAAGAGACACCCAGGAGTCATTTGATCTAACGCCTTTCTACTCAAAGACTAATTGCAAAGTTTGACAAGGCTGCTCAACCCATTTGGTACTAATATTTCCAAGTAGGGACATGGTACAACTTCTTCAGGCACTTGGTCTAGGGCTTAACTCACCTCATGGTGCAGGTGCTTTGATAGACTTTTCTCTCAGAATACGAGAATATGATGTAAGAGTCATAAGTTGCAATAAGAAGTCTGAAACATCATGAAAAAAAAATAGTACAGATATTTCCCAAGCCAAACTCATAACGTTTGAATAACCCTTAGACAATTATCAGAATCAAAATTTAACAATGATGCTTAGAGACAGCCACTGCTTTGTGAATTTAAATTCAATACCTGGGCAAGATTAGCAGTTAGAGTCTTCAGTTAAATTTCTCAGTGTCTATGATTCTTTTCAAGGATCGAAGACAGGAATATGCTACACTGACTCAGTAAACTGGATTGCAAAATATCTCCTCGGATCCCTGCTGCACTTGACTCAAGGGACCAGCTCTTGATTGATTTAGCATCATACAACAAATGACACGTTGTGTAAGATTCCTCTGCATGTCAGCACTTTCACAGCATCATGGGAATGAAAGCATTCCATTTCAGTAGAATCACAGAATCATCACTGAGTTGGAAAAGATGTTTGAGATCGTAAAGGTCAACCATACCTATCAACTATTAAATCCTCCGGAAATCCAAGGTGGCAGTTCTAATGACCCCCTTCCTTACTCTCCTAGAACTGAGAATACTTTCATCTCATGATTGCTATGGCCCAGGCATTCTCCAATCATCACATCTCACACAAGATCTATCCTGTTCACAAACAACAAATCCAGCAGGGTACCTTCCCTAGTGTGCTAACTCACCAGTTGTGTTAGGAAGTTGTCTTCCACACACTTCAGAAACCTCCTAGACTGTTTCCTCTCTGCTATATTACACTTTCAGCAGACATCTGGTAGGTTGAAGTCTCCCACAAGGACACGGGCTAGTGATCGTGAGACATCTCCCAGTTGCTTGTAGAACAACGCATTAGCCTCTTCTTCCTGGCTGGGTGTTCTAATAGCAGACTCCCACCACAATATCTGCCTTATTGGGTGCTCCGCTGATTTTCACTTATAGACACTCAACATTACCGTCACTATCATTAAGCTCAAGGCTATCAAGATACTCTCTAACATATAGGGCTACCCCACTGCCTCTCCTTCCTCACCTAACCCACCTGCAAAGTTTATAACCAACCATAATAGCAGTCCAGTTATGTGAGTCATCCTACCATGGTTCCACGATGGCAAGTATATAATAGTTTTCTTGCTCTGTAATTTCTACTTCCTCCTATTTGTTGCCCTTGCTGCATATATTGGTCTACATGCCCTTCATCTGGGCTATTGATCCCGCTAAGGGGAATAGTCTTAATTCCCAAGTGACTACTCATTCAGTTTTCTAATCCATCAATAACTTCTCCATCTTTGCTGCCATTTGAAATGCTATCCCCCTCTTCCACTGAGGTGGCAGAACAAAGGTCCTCACCAGCACACTGTTCCCTAGACATTGTAGTGCCATTCCTTAGACACTGTAGTGCCATTCCCAGGCTTTTTTTCTATCAAGCCTGGTTTGATTCCCCCCATATATAGATCTAAGAAGAAAATCCTGAGAGAACCAAGACAGATTAACACTCTCCCTGACATGAATTTGTTTACAATAGCAATTTTATTTTATTATTGTGTTTATTATATTATCATAGTTATTAGAATATATATAGCACATTAACAGTTTTTACTTCAACAAATTTAAAAAAAAAAAAAATTTCTTCTTTGTAGCTCTGGGTTTAGTTTCTGAAACTAAAAGGAAATATTAAAGATCAATTTAAGAAAATTGGCTTTTTCTTTTGTGTGTGACAGAAATGTCACAGAATAACTGGAGCTACTAAATTCCCTTTCATATTTAAGTGTCTATTCTAGATGTGAAATAATCAACTCCTTTAAAAGAACATAGGTAATACGGCTAAAATATTTTTGCTTTTCACTAGATGAAATACTATTAAACTTGTATGTCTCTACCTAGACCTGAGCAGGACTTTTTTCTTTGTTCTTCTTTTCTCCTCTCTCCAATTAGTCTGAATAAATTCTTCATTCTACATGTTTTTACTACTGCTGCTTTTATTTCCCACTTGTTTCTGTCTTTTTTCATTCCTCTTTATTCTGCTTGTTAAAATGATCAACATTTTAATAATCCTTGTTCATACTGAAATGTTATCTTTGGGATTTCAAGATCAAATACCACTGAGATTGGCAGAATAAAGGTGAGTTTGTTTTTTAAGAGTGTCTATTATAAACTGTTCATACTTGCAAGCACCACATGAATTAAACTACTAAAAAGTAAGATATTCAGGGCAATCTGAACTGATTCTGTTGTCAACATAAATATATCTTTGCAATGTATTCTTGCCACTTGCCTTAGGATTCATCTACCTGATGGCTCACAGAATCATAAACTAATAACATCTGTAGAACAACAGAAATCTCAGTGGCTGACAGTCTCTTTAAAACATTATCTCTGCATTTGGACCATCAAACAACCATTACAACATGGCAAGCCAGTACACAGATTTTAGATTCTTATCTTTTAACTGTTATTTCTCCAGAGATCAATTTAGAACTAAAATTTTCAGGCAGGTAATCCATTTGACTAGCTATGAGAAGACTGTCTTCATTATGCAGCTGAGAAGCCAGGTGGTTTTCTACTCAAGTTCCTGGGATCTGCTAGAATCCTTGCCCTACAGATTAAAAATTACTTCAGTTATCTACTTTCTGAGGTATTCTTTCTAATATTCTGCATGCCCTCTCAGTCTATACTTTTAGTATAGTACTTTGGTCTATACTATTACTCTTGTAATCTCTAAGGACTATGAGTTCATAGTACCTTTCAAAAGCTACAGTATTAAATGCAATTTATTTTTCTGAATTTTGCAGAATTATGTGCTGTGCTATTTATGACCAGAAATATTAAGTGCTGGTTTCTGGTAAAATTGGCCCTGGTCTGACAAGCTTCATTTTCACAAAATACATTTTCCCAAGGTAACTACTAAACTTACATCTACATTCTAGGGAATACCTTGGGGGAATAAAGCAATATAGGCATGTTTTTCATTGAAATAAAACTTTTTCTGTATATACATTGAAGTTAATTGTAATTTAACAGATTCTGATAGAATTTACTCAATTTTAGCCACATTTCTCCTATTGACACTAGTGGGAGTTGTGCAATTACTAGAGGTTTACTACCCATTAAATACCCAGAGGAAAACATAAAACACTCCTGCTTCCTACTTCTGTACCATAATTCAATAACATTTGCTGAACTTGTGCTGTGCTCATGTCAGTAGGATTTTTGCCACTTGTGTCAAAGGGGCTGAATTTTACTCAGCATATCAATTACCTTTATAGAAACAGTTACTATGTTTTTGGTAAGCTGTTAGTTCCTTAGAAAGAAATGAACTAGACATGCAGACTTTTGGGGCAGGAGGACCATGAGTTAAGCCAGCTCTATGGAGACAAATACAGCCTTGCTGCTTTGGTCAGAAAATTTTCAGGACTGACACATGCTTACCTGTCTGAAGATACAGTGAGTCCACTGCAAGATATGGGTGAAAATGGAGGTTTCCGTGATAGTACAGGATGGAAATATCCATTGCTTTCAGTGAGCTACATTACTGGTTCTAGTTACAGCCCCTGAAAGGGAGTTACTGTGTTTTACCTTTTAAAGAAAATGTCCCCTTCTACTGTCCTTTCTTTGTCAAGTGGTTACACCCCACAAACTAGCACAACCTTATTTTAATCTTAAATGCTTAGCAGTGCTTGCTGATCCAAAGATACTCTTGTATATTTTTAAATTATTTTATTTTCATTTGCTTTTTTTTTGTACATCTGTCATGCTCTTTCCTGTGTCCTATTGAAATATATTTACTTTTGGTTAGACAGTAAGGGCAATGTGTTCTCATACGTGCCTGAGATTTTGTCTGTTTGTCAGTATTAGCAATAATATCCTACCACATTGAAAGAATGTAATGATTATTTTTCTATCGTGATTTTACATGAAGTCAGCCAAGTAAGGATGAATTGAAGGACAAGAGCTACTGTTATGGTTTATTCTTTATTCACCAGAAGGGCAAAACACTTTTTGTTGGCATAAGGACATTATAATTTAAGGCCAGAAAATAATTTCTTTTAAATAATTATGAAGTCAATTTAAATCACTTAAAGTCTCAGAAGATACATTTTAGAGTAAGGAAGTATGCGTTTATAAAATAAAGATGGCTGTTATATAAGATATATTTTAAAATGCACATTTTATCATAGTTTTGAACATAAAAAGATGTCTTTTATCACCTTTTCTCCTTTCTGAAGACAAGACTTTAAAAATCCTTCAATATATAATGAGATACACTGACAGAGCCAATTAAATTTTACATGTCTGTCGGGAAAATATTACATCACAGATAGGCTGCTCTGACAATGGCATAAAAGATTGATATCTTTTTCTTGTCCAATTATAAGGATAGGTCCTAGATTATTCTCTCAATTTGTTTTTGTATGCACGTGACTAATAGGAAACAGTGAAACTCAAAGGTTAAAGATTAGATGAATGCCAGTGAAATAATAAAATTTAATTAAAAAATGTGAATTTCACACAGTACTATTTTGATTATCCTGGAATATATTTAATGTTGATTGAACTCATAGTGGGTGGAAACAGAGAGCAAAAGCTGAAAGTGCTACAAGATCTCAGAAACTTTCTTAATTTATAAATCAGCTATGTAGTTAATTTACTCCCCTAATCAACCTAGGCAGTGGTTGTTTGATGAAGTGTTAGGATTTTTTTTACTCTTTTTCTCTGCTTATCTTCAGGCAGTTTTAATTACTAATTTTCTTCCTTGTTTTTTCCCTGTGAGGTCAAAGATAGAATTTAGATTAAAGAAGCAGAAGAGATACCTGGAAAACATTACAAATATTATCCAGAGATATTTTGCTTGCAGATTTGGAATAAGTATGAAAATAATTTCTTCTATAATATCCATGATATCTGGTACTTATAGTGAGGATTCTTGCTTATAACCTGAAGGCATGTTTTGAAAGATTTATTTCCTAGTGGAAATCTGAGAATGCATTTGTTGTGTGCTAAGTCATAGAACTGGGTGCACAATCTGTCTTTCACAGCAGTGACAGAGGAATGCAGGAAGAATATAACAAGAAATCTTTCTGTTGCAGGCAGGTTTATTGATTTTGGTTTTGAAAGGACCTGGTGATCCATGGAAAATATCCATATTTTAACATTCACATTCTCGATCTGAGCTAACGTGAAATGTCAGCTGGAGAAAACTTTACAACATACTACATCTTCAAAACAACCTCTGGACTTTTTCACTTTTATTTTTAACATTTGCTCCAAAGCAGAGAATTAAAGTGTCTCTGAGTCTTTGGCCTCCACAGGGCATGGACAGGTTAAAGACTGGTACCAAGTAGCAACATGGTTCATGATTCTTTTCTAGTTCAAGACCATGAGTACAGAGCAAGCAGATACAGGACAGGTGATTCTTCTCTTTTCCCATGGTAATAGGGTGAGAAAAGGGTTGGGATGTCTAATACTTATAATCACAGAAAACAGGCATGGGACCTGTAGGAAGTCAATCCAAAGAAGACAATTTATTGTGCTTTTGGTTAAGGACAGCCCTGGGACTGTCCCTGTGAAAAAAATGAAGGTAAAGCATAGGTTATGTATCAGTTATGTGTGCCTACATGTATATACTCTGGCATAGAAATATGATACATGGCATTGTTGCCACATGAAAAATGCAATGAAGATAGGTGTTTAAAATATTATTCTCCTTTTTATAAAAAAAATACAAGACCCCACAACACAGAAAAGTGTAGATGTTTAAGTGTATATGGCCTTCTATACAAATATAGACATTTTCTCTCTGTGTAGCACCTTTAACCATCATGCAGTCACCAGCCAAGGCAGTCTAAGACATTTGAACTGGAGGTAGCATTATTCAGAGTATAAAGAAGGTGTATATTGTAATACAGAGAACATATTTGAAATCCATTCCTGTTCCATAATAGGCAGGCAATAATAGATCAAATGTGGTTTTCATTCATCCCAAGTGAACAGTGTGTGGTTAGTTGAAATTCAGTATCTAAATCACAGTAGATGAATAGCTGTATTTCAGATCCTATGTTGTATATATGGGGTAAATTTGAATTTTTCAAGCATACTCGAGTGATATAAAATCATCTTCAAATATCTGTGTTCTTGCAGTCTTTCTGAAAGATAAGTACGCTGACATTCACCCATGTATTCTCTTTTTCCCTATACTTTCTTCTTTCTTAAAAAAGAAGTATGTATTTACAGTTATATAGCATGGAATATATGCAGATATAGGTATATTTGGAATATACATATACTCATAAAAATACAATACAAGGTAACTACCCATCTATATAATTCTATAATCCATATTTTATGTTTATGTACGTATATGACCACATAGATGTGACTACTCCAACATACATTAAAATGAATTTATCTGTCTGTAAAGCCACATGCACACAAACATTGTCCAATAGTAAAAAGATCTTCGTAATAATAAAAAATCTCTATCTGATTGCACTTTCTAAGCACTTCAGACTGTTTCTCTTGCATTTTCCTAGAGTACTTAAGTGGCAAGCTGGGATTACCAATTAGGTTTTCAGGCTAGGAATAAGTAGAATAAGTAAATATGGATTTAGGTGTCACTTAGTGTGTTATTCTGAATCTCTCAAAACCAACAATTCATTCAGTAGTCTAAGCTTAGCTCTTATCATAATTTATGGAAGTGCATACATATGTTTTTAAAAGATGAATACAGAAACAATTTATATTTTTTTCCCTATTTTTTTCTCTCTTGGAGAAATATCCTGAGATGTTGCCAGACATCTTATATTTGTTTATACTTTTATTTGTACCCTTCCAGTTGACTTTGTGAGTGAGAATTTGTATGTGTGCAGAACAAGAGTGAGAGAGCTCAGCTGAGGAAATAAGGCCCATAATGAGAGCCACAATTAATGACAGCTATAATCACTTCTTTTCCACTTAGGAGCAAATTCAGCAATTTTAACTGAAATTCAGCGACAATTTTTTCCCACCCAAGGTGTCAAGTTCATACAGTGTTTCACAGGAGAATCACAGTTCTTGAAGAAACAGCTCCTTCATCACTAAGTTCATTTGGCTCTCAGGAGCATCATAAGAATCTGAACTCTTTCCTCAAAGTGCCTCTGTTTAACAACTAACTATAAAACCCTGTGTAGCCTGCATTTTCCACATATCTTTCATATTTTTCCCCTTTAATATGTTCTACAGTTCAGAAAAATCTCATCCCCTCAGCCCCCAGCTACACGCTACTAGTCTGGAACAAAGACTAAATGTAAAAAATGTCAAATATAATGAAAAAAAGCAGAGGAGGAGACTGGATGGCTCAGTGGAATGGAAGTGGTTTATGAAGTCTTTCACACCTAACTCTGCTCTGAAACTACTGCAGTCAGTTGTTACTGGAATTTTTAAGCATTATATCGTTGTTCACTGCCCTATGGTATATAAGTTCTTATTCTCACTTGAGCAAATTGTGACTAGTGCCACATCGCAGAAAAACAAAGCACCTGATGCTGAGAGAATCTTACATAATCATTGATAATATTAGTAAAGAGTTAAAGGTCAGAGAATTATGTATACTTGTGCAAAATGAATTTATACATCCGTATCACTAGGATACTATTAGCAATTGCAAAAGATTGTTGATATTATTTAGACACCCTTTTCTGCTCTTAACAATTTGCCTTAAAGAGAGCCAATAGCCATTTTGTATTTAATAAGAATTCAAGAATTACAGAAGATGGTGATAACTATTTATTTGTTTCCCTCTGACTGCCCCTGTAATCTCGAACAATACACAAAGACAGAACTGGCCATCATCCAGAATTTTTGCAATCTAAAGTTCATTCTGCCTGAATTATTTCTACCATTAATATTAAAAATATTTACAATTGTTTACTTTTTATCAACCATTAAAATTATTTACACCATTTACTGCAGATAAGGACATAACATTCTGAAATATTTGCTGGCTCCACCTATTTTGATTTCATCCTTACAAGGAAATGAGTTTTATTGCTGTGAATGGGAGAATAGTATCTTCGCCTTAAAAACACAATTTAAAGATTGCCTAAACAGGAGATTTAAAGTTTTTCAGTTTTAAGAAGATCTGACAACATGTATTTCAATAAGAAAGAGTATTTTCATGTGAATTTTTGTCAGGAAGTAGTGGAAATGTCCCTTGACTCTACAGAATTACCACTGCATTGGGTTACATTGAGGAATAAGATAGAAGGATTTGTTATTGCTTTCAGAAACTTGCCAAATATCCAAGGCATGCAAAGATTACCCATTTGTTTATTTTTATATGTTAGTGCCAAAAATTCTGCCTCTGCTCTCCTTTTATTGGTAGCTCTCTTAAAATGTAAAAATTAGGTATTTTCTAGGATTTTTAGGTCAGTTAAGATTTACAAGGAAGCCCTTCTAATTCTTAACCACATGCCTATGTAAATATCTTTATTTACTCAAGTCTGTAGCACACAAACAGGAAACATTTTATCAGGCAGACAGGAGTGTACTTCCGTCAGAAATATAATGGAAAGAAATATTTCACTCATATTTTAAGAAGGAACAAATATACTGTGTGGATTCATCCACTTTAATGTCATTTTTTTAGTACTTGAAATAGATGTCTGGATGTTATGATAAACCCAGAGACCTCGTTAAGGAATTTAACCTTTACATTGCAGTTCTGTCATGTTTCCCTATCATACCTGGTGTGTCAAAGCAAGCAGGAAAATAAGTCAAGTTTTCTGATTTGTTGATGGTTTCAGTTTCATGTAGTTTCTTTGTGAGTCATTTAGTTTATGGGGGATGAGAAGTGCCTGAAAGTTGGGAAGCCGAAAGTACTGTAAACAACTGAATAAAGAATTTAATGTGTGAATTGAATTAAATACTTTTTTAAAGATGTATATTTTGTATACATTTTACTGTGATGTCTCACAATATTAAAGCTCATAACGTTCGTGAAAAAAGTAGAGCATTCAGCTAGGCTAATGACTGATAGAAGAAACTATCATACTTTCCTGAGGGAAATAACTTCAAAAATGTAGGCTATCAATTACATCTGTAGAGATGTTGTTTAAAAACTTCTTGTCCCAAATCTTATAAAAAATATTCACAAACACTAATGAAATACATTATATTTCCATCACACAAGATAGCTCAGGTAGTTTTTGATTCACAATTTGTTAAAGGAACACTGACATCTGAGTTATGTATAATGTTGAGGTGGTTTGTAAAAAAAAGTGGGTAGCATCATTTTTTCATGTGCCATTTCTGAACTTAAAATTCAATCTTTCTTACCTGTCCTTCACACTTTTCCCTTTTTCTTTTTCCATTTCATTTTTCCTTTTTGCATTTTCCTCCCTTCTCTCTTCTCTTCTGGTTTTCCTTTCCATTTTTCCCTTCCCTTCATACATTCAATTCCTCATTACACCATAAGCTGGCAAAGAAGAACTTCTCCCTCTGTCTTGCAACTCCTTCCTAAGCTTGACACCGACTACAACCACTACTGGCTTCTCCTGAATCTTTCAGCTATGTTAATTATTTGGGGGGTTTCTTTGGTTTGATTACTTTTTTCTCTTGGCTGTAGAACAGCTGCAGTGCTGTACACACACCACTACTCAAATTTCTTTCAGATTGTATTGTATTTTCTGTTATAAATAATATATATAGTCGTATGGTACACAATATCTGTACACTAACATGCACCTGATCTGAAAAAAAGTGATTTATAAGAACTCTGTTTACAAAGTAGAATAAGCATAATGAAGACCCACCAGTCATACATCCAGCTCATTCGCATATTAAAACAGAGGCAGAGCAAACTACTGACTACAGAAACTAAATTAAAAGATCAGTTGTATTAGACTGTAATGTCAAAAGTGGCCTAGAACACATGGTGGAATATAGAAAGTAATAGCAGTTATTTGCATCTATAGTAATACTTTGCCTATTGGTTACTATAAGTTCTCTGAAAAGTAAAGGAATAAAGAATAACATAAATAATTTTCCCATGCATTCATATTAGTATGTGTGATACTCTTCAGGCTAGTAAATGATCCTTTAAAATGTATATGTCATTCTCTTGCGTATTTCTTCACTCAAACTTATCATTTATAGAAAATATTTGACTGAGATTCATTAAGTAACACATTCAAGAATCAATTAACATGGCAGCTTTAGAAATAATTTGTGAAATGAAGCAGAAAGAAAAAGATAATCAAGACCAAACATCATCTCACACTATTTCCAATTCCTTGTGCTTCACACTGGTTTACATCTCCTTCTATTCCCTTTGTGGCATTAAAGAGTTCAGAGGTTGTTTCAGTATTGTGACCTGGAACATTCAGAAAAAAGTGCTTTGCATGCAGGAAACAGAGTATTACTGACAGACCAGAAGTTTACCTGCACTAGAGCTAGCATTCAGCATCCAGCTATGCACAAAATAAACCAGAAGACCAGAGAATTCTTATAACAACAGTTTAACATTATAGTTTCTTCTTATCATGTAGAAATGGGTAGTTGTATGTTTAGATTGTTGTATGCACGTCTAACGCTCGATCTTCAAACTGATATATTGGAGCCATCTGTACTCCAGTGGCTAAGAGAAAGAAAAAATTGAAATTCTAGTTTTGTACTAGGTAAACACTTCCGTGTGGTCTGACTCCAATATTAGCACTTCATTTTAATGGCAATGGCAATTCTGGTGTTCATACTAAAATCCTTAAATGTACTTAACAACCTGTTTATGCTTGCAGTGTAGTGAGTTTATGGGTATAGCCAGATGAAACAGATAAGTGGATTATGTAAAACCATATTCTAAAATGTTTATTCCAGCAGTTAGTATGCATCTGGAGTAAATTTGTAGACCATTATCCTTGGTTTTCATGCATTTTAAATAAAGCATATTTATTTTAATTTAGAAGCATACAATTATGTGGGAAATGGAAAAAAATTGACAGCACAACTGTAAACTAAGCATTGTTTGAAAAGGTATACCCATCTTAAAATCCTCATTAATATTTCATGCATACGAATTTCTGTTGCATGCAGATTGTGTTCCAGCCATGGATCAGCAGCTGCAGCTATTAAAACTCTATATTCACTTATATGTTAAAACCTCTGTTTAGCACAGTGATGCTATTACCCACTTTATCCAACAAACCACATGTAGAATATACCAAGGAATCAGTCTGATTTATCCT
Source organism: Piaya cayana (assembly GCA_013389865.1). Taxonomy (NCBI): domain Eukaryota; kingdom Metazoa; phylum Chordata; class Aves; order Cuculiformes; family Coccyzidae; genus Piaya; species Piaya cayana. The sequence goes on along the minus strand of WAAB01004730.1, from coordinate 72,272 downwards.
CAATGTGTGTAGCAAGGCATCTATTTATCGCTGTCATTACTAGCCTTTCCAAAATGTCTAACAACATTCCACTTTCAAATGCCATTTTTAAATGGCTAGTCACTGTTATAAGTACTGTGGGTTTGATTTTTCTAGCTGTGAAACCATATTTACACAATTTATAGTAATCTTTTGTCACTTAAAAAAAAGAAAATTATTCTTCTCTTCAAATACTTTCTCTTACAAGGCACGGATTTCCATAATAGATTTGAGAACAAATCTCATTTTAAAACCGGTCAGAATAGAAAAAAAACCCCTAGACTTTTATGAAAAGAGATATAAAGACAGGGGTTGGTAATATTTGTGAGACTCTTTCCCTAGTTTCAATTACTTTATTAGCAAAAAATTAATTATATTTAATTAAATTAGGGTTTTTGAGACATTTGGATCCAAACAGGAGATTTCAGACCATATTTTATTATCAAGTACAGAGACAAGACTGAGTTCTACCTCTTGACATGAGCAGCAGATTGCTTAAAAAACAAGATATTCATAGGTACAGAGAAGCAAGTGACCTTTTCCTCATAGAAGAAGTTAAAATTAGCAGTGCTTTAAAGCTAAGTTAGAATATTGTATTCTTTAAACACTGTTATAAAACAAATCCACTAAGCATTAGTCAACACATCCTGTCCTGAAGGAATTTTATTGGCTAGATTTCTCCCTAATGGAAACAGATTTATGATCTTCAATAAGGGCTCTGAGCAATCTGAAGAAATTAGGGATGCATGTATGCTACCTGGGGTGCATTTATTTCTGTGGTATATATCGTTAGGAAAACAACCGTATGACCTAAACTAGCAGTAAGTAAAGAAAACTGTGAGAACACAGCTTTTGCTTTGTAAATTTTGCTTTCCTGTCACATGAAAACTGTTTCAGGGCAGAACTAAAACTCTCTCCACTCTCTCTCTCTGAAAAATGTAGCTTGATTTTATGGTAGGGAAGCTGTAACTTTTACCCCTAAGGTGTAAAACAGCTTTGATACACAAAAGAAAACAGGAATGCTTAAGGGACAGAACAGCAAGTTCCCTTCCATTAAGGAACTGGCACGCATATAATGTAAATCTCCCATGGGTTTATACACATCTTGTTCTCAATGGGGAAAATGTGTGGAAGTTTCTTTGAATGAGGAAGAATTAGAAAATAGCATCTGACAGCAAAGGGTAGCAGACTTGGATTATCAGCAGCCATGGTAAGTGACAAGACCAATTCAGAAATTCATATCAGTCTGACTTTCCCTTATGACTGTCAATATTGGACTGATGCTACTAAGTACTCAATGCTGCAATACTTAAAAAAAGAGAAACATAAACAAAAAAATCACTCAAATAACAAAATGAGAAAACCTAAACACATTCCTATGTATAAAACCATAGCTTTTGTTTACAAGGAATCTGTAGATTTTGGTGAGGTTACTGTTGTGAAGATAAAAAAGCAGCTCGTGGGATTGGTAGCATAACCTGTCCCAAAGCTAAAAGCAAAACTCAAACCTATTAAAACAAATACAATCTATGCAGTAAATTTTTATTTCAGTCTCATGTGTGTAAAATAATTTGGGTGGACAAATTTAAGAATCATGATACATATCATTTTCTAAACTTAAGGAAAATCATAGGATGGAATTTATGAGACTAAATATCAAATTTTCACATGTATGTTTTTAATACCAGGATTGTCTGATCTGCTTAAATAATTTAAATTCGTGTTCTCTTTTAAAAAAGTAATAAATAAATTTTAAAACCCCGTGGAGGGAGGCAGGGCATCAGCTAAGCATAAAAGTTTCAAGAAGGTCTGGGAACAAAGGCATTTTAATGTTCAATGTTTTCCAAATGTCACGGATTTTAGAAAATGTTTTATGAGCTCACAACATGAGTTCAAATTTAGTGAATCCTTTCCTGCATGAATAATTCCCTTGTTGTTTTCCAGGGACCTTGAATTACTAAACATGCTTGTCTACCCAGGGAAGTACATGTTATGCAAACAATGAAGAATAGGAAGAAAGAAAACTTTATATGCAGTTGTTGTTCTTTCCAGAAACGTAAATAAAACCAGTCTATTCACTAGTTACCTTAGAGATGAACTAGTCGCTAAATTGCCAGGGAGATAAATTATCCTCTTGCAGGAAGAAAGTGCTGGGGGAAAATGCACTACAATATCTGGACTGGTGAGACAAGTCTCCTATCGACTACATTAAAAGAAAATGAAACTATTTTCTAGGTATTACTGTGTTAGTATAGAGTGGGATATTATCCTCATACAGTAAGGCCAGGGAGCACCTTCTGGTTTATACAGGAATAATTTACTGTGACTTATAATAACCATCTACAGTGAGGTACGACCTACCACTCAGTCATGGTTTCTTACATAAACTAAAGGCAGAGTACCAAGGAATAAGGGAATATAATGCTGGCCCAGAATATGTTTTCCTACCTTGATATTGACTAAACCTAGCTTGAACAGAAGGGAAAAAAAATGAATTGGTAATTTACCAGTGACAAAGAAAGCAAAATACCAGAAATGGGGAGACTAAGTCTGGTGGAAATTACTGACATGAATCAATTGTTGCTTAGTAAGTACTTCTGTAAGCGTTTAATCAAACCCTTGGAAATGTAAATTAAGACTGATCCAAAATTCTTTCTCTAGCCTTGCTTTTTAATGGAACTAACCTCACATTCTTGAAGGCAGGGCATACCTGAGGTACAGAAGGACTTAATTCAAAATTGCAGGTAAATGTATTAGGGCAGCAGGACAATATCAACAGAACTATCTACAAAGAGGTTGTAGTTCCATTAGACTAAATTAGGTGAAGATTAAACTGTAATTAAAAAAAATCACCCTTCTCTGTCTTTTGCTGTTGGTCCTATAGAATCCTATAGTTCCTATGATATTTTTCCTGCAATCCTTAATCTCTATTTTGAGTTACTGAGGGGAAAATATGGTGATTTAAATATAGAAGTCAGGGAGCTACCAGACTGACCTTTTCCCTCCTCTGTAAAATGAATGCATCCTTAAGGATCTGAAGGTGTACACTGAGATAGGAGAAAAATCTTTCAAAAGTGTAATTGCTTTAGCCCTTGACTGCATTTCTAATTTCTTGCACAAGCTTTTCAGCTTTCCTAGGTTGTCAGGAGCAGAGCTGCAACTTCAGCACCTGGCAATTATGCTGCCCTTAGACAGCAAAACCAGGTGTTTGCTTGGCACAATGGAAGATATGGGAGGTATCATACACCTTTAATCCTTGCTTTTGTGATGCAAGAATATATGGAGACAAGCAACTTGAAAACAGACATAGGTATTGGAGAGGGAGAAGTGTTGCATTGGCCAAAAGATATCTTTAGGCCTTGTTTTTCCTTAGCAGCAGCAATCACTGTCATTCCTCTCATCTTACCCAATCACAGCAGAATCACAGTCTGATTTCTGCACCTGATATCCAGCTCAGCAGTCATCATAACTAGCCTTTTCTCTCTGTAAGGTGGAAATCTGGGTTCAGGGATAAAGAAAGCAGGGTAATTTTCTGCTTAGTGTTATGAAGGCATGTGGGTTCAGGAAAGGGGCATTGTTCTTTGAAATAAGACTAGCTCTGCAAAGGTGATGTAAGAAGGATATCGCACCTTCACTTCCTCAAAATACTGTCAGCCTCTGTCTCAGTGTTTAAAAACCTAGTAGTTTGTTCACCCCTCATCAAGCTTCAAGGTTCCATTTACTCCTGCCAATCTCCCAGTATCCCCAGTATATTTGACTCCTCCGAGTCTGTCTAGTTGCAGCTCCGTTCTCCATCTCATCTGCATCTCAGACCACTTTCTTCCACAATATTAATTTTTGCCATTCCATGGACATATAATTTTGTCATAATTTCTGGAATAGCGGATTTCAAATTTGTTTACTACTGAGAAGCTTGAGGCCTTCTCCAGTTAGAAAATACTGTGGCAGTTAAATGAAAAAATCATCAAAATACAGTTAATGCAAAATGGGTAAGGATGTCACGAGTCAAACTGGAATGCATTATACTAGGAAGATGGGCCCTGTTCTTTGTTAATATCAGAGCAGCTGAGTTTGCCAAGGAAGAATTTATGAAAGTGAAATGGAAGGCTGCAAGATGTGGCATTTTTGCCCAACAAATCAAATTTTGTATAAGGTGGTATTAAACCTCACTGACTATGGGTGAAACCATAAATCTTTATTTCAGATGTGTTAGCTGCTTTTCAATATAGGGTTTAGACATTTGCACCTCTTTGAAGACTTCTTTCAAAGCTCCATAAAATAAATCAAAGGCATGTTGAGCTTAATGAGCTCTTGATATCCTACTGTTGTTACAAACCCTTATTAACACCCCTACCTAAGTTTATAACACTGTTCCTATCTCAATTTTATGTCAGAGGAAACTGCAGCACAAAAGTTGAATCTCGGTCAGGGGATTCATGTTATGGAAAAGGTATGTCCAGTAAGTTCAAGGTTTTAAGTCCAAATCAAGGGCTTATTAGGCAACCAAATACATCCATACATAGTAATATGCAAGAGCTGGGCCAAGATACATAAAAAATGAACTGACCATCTGAATGAAAGCTAACTAGCTTCAACCCTACCCAGACAAGTTTCTCTGAATTTCTGTAGGTAAACTCTTCTAGATTTTCTTATTTGCCATATTGACAGAATATTGACATATTCTTAATAAGTTCTGAATACACCTGCTATGAGTTCTGGAAACTAATCTCTCTTTTAAAAGTTTTAGGTAACCATGAAAAGTCGAAGTATACCCTTGAATTTAAAAGATATTTTTCCCTGTTCAATATGAACATGAAACAGGACAATTTCCATGTTGTTTTAGTTTCTCAGAAAAAAAAAAAAGAATCTAGTGCTCCAAATAAAACACTATAAAACAGGCTTTAATCTCTGAGTCATTGGAATTCATTGTTTACAGTTCAGAACACATCCTGAAGTGACCATTCATAATTGCTCTGAATTACTGGAGGAAATCGAAATAAAATAAGAAAGCAGTCAGTAATTTTATATTAATTGTAATTACAGGATGGTCTTACCATGATCAAAATATGCCTATTCTAATGGAATTTATAAATAGATAGTATTGAAAACATATTTCAAGCCTCATTTCATATCAAGGTACAAAAATCAGATTTCAGGCCAATGGTGTAATAAAATAGTACAAAGAAGCTGATGAAAGCTAATTTGATTCCAATGAAAGAATTCATCACAATAAACACATCTCTCTTTTTCACCCCTGTCACCCATTTTTAAAACCAATAAATAATTCAAATATGGATTTAACTGTTCTTACAGGTTGTTATAGCACTATGCACTGAAGTAGAACCCTAACAATAATGCACTTTTATGAATTTAGATTTATAAAAGATAGATTAGAAGGTTATGTTTTGCCCACATAATTAAACAATGAACACAACTGACAGCAAAGCAGCTGGTATTTTTCTGATTGTCATTTCTTTTTCCAAAGGCTTGAAGTCACCTAATGGGCACTGTATTTTTATAGAAATAAGTCAGTGATTCAGATTAAAACCTGCCCAGGTAAGAAAGATACTTGAAACTGTTAGTTGAATTGATTAAACACTCAAACACTGAGAGCAAGGCTGAGAGTTCTTGCATCCTAAGCATAGTTTCAGTCCTGTGAGGCGTGTCAGGAATGTCAGTTTCATGGTCCTTAATGAGGACCAAAAAATCCCCAGCAGAACATGCTAAAAGACCTCACCAACACTACCCCACGTGATGTATCCCATGACTGTTGAACTGATCTGCTGATTTTTTTTCTTCTCCTTGTAATAAAGAGCTTGGAGGAGGAAGAAAGTGTTCTGGAGGAAAGTAAAAAGAGCAGTGTTAGGGGCATGTGTCATGTTTTAGCCCCACCAAGCAAATAAGCACCACACAGCTGCTCACTTATGCCTCCCACTCCCCACTGGGATATACGGGAAAATGAAAATAAGTAAAACTAATGGGTTGAGATAAAGACAGGTTAACAGGACACTAAAAGGGAGACAAGGGAGAAAAGATTCTCCCAAAAGGGAGAATCATCATCATCACCATAGAATATTCAAAATGAGCGAAGTAAAATACAATTGCTCACCAACCAATGAAAAAATGCCCAGCCTATTCCTGAGCAGCAATCACTGCCCCCCCCCAGGTTATCCACTAAGCACAACGTCATATAGTACAGAATACCCTTTGACCACTTTGGTTCAGCTGTCCCATCTGTGTCTCCTCTAAGCTTCGCTTGCACCTTGTCATTTCTTGCTGGTAGCGCACCATGGGAAGCTGAAAAAATATCTTGACTATTTAGCAACAATTATTAATAAACATATTAGTGTATTATAAACATTTTTTTCAAAATCTAAAACACAGCATTACACCACTAATAGAAAGGAAATTAAGTCTATCCCAACTGAAACCAGGAAAGGATTAAAAAAATTTCATATAATTTTAATCTTGATCATAACTAAAGGAAAGCCAGGCAAAGTCAAAAGGATCACAAGTCCCAGTAAACATATTCAGATTCTTATTTCATTTTTAAGCTTTGCACAGTCTTGATAAGAGACATAATTAGAGGGAGAGTCAGTGGTTAACTCCCCTTATGGATTTTTATTTTAGAATTTTAATTAATTTCCTCCAACAAATGTTAATCTTTTGTTTTATTACATGAATTTCTAAGAGAAGCACCTTACAAATTCTCTAAATCCTCATTCAGAATTACAGTAACTTTAACTTTTAAAGATACTGTGATAGTGAATATAAAAATGGAAATATTTTTCACTACTTTAGTATAAATATTTAATAATTTGGAAATACAGTAGCTGTATTTAATTTTTTAATTTTACAATGACTACACTTTTAACTATTTAATGTGCTACTCTTAATTTGGAATCATGAAGTCAGTCGAAGTATTATAAACAACACTTTAGACAGTACTCATTACTGTAACAGCTAGTGGAAAAAATCCTACAGTCTCTCTAGTTGTTTTAGTAATGATGTTGGTTTCCTGTTCACTAAAATGGTAATTAATGAAGAATTTGGCTGAACTGCACATACCAGGCAGCTAAGGTAATACTTTATGTATGCATTTCACTGCAGCATAACACACAATACAGGGTTTGTTTTCTTATTTCTTACTTTGAAAATCAATCAGGTCACTAGGCAATAAAAATATTGAGCTATAATTATTAGCACTTTGATAAAAACATGTGTAATTTCATTAATTCTGCTAGTGCTGTCTGTTTGAGATAGTGAAAATTTCATTACTGTCTCTGAATACATTTAATGCATAACAAGTGAACAATCAATTAAAAACATTTTTTCTTTATTCTTTTTGTCCCATTTGTCCCTAAACTTCATTAATGTTCTACATGACATTCACCCTTTCCCTCAGATTTAAAGTAAACTTTTGTCTTTTAACAGAATCCACCTTCCCCTCGCCTAACAAGCTGACAAATTAAAAAAGAGAATATCAGTTATTCACACAGAATTCTGCATTGTTTCAAGCTTTGTGAAGTGCTTAGAGACTTACAATTGAAAGAATCTGGATTTTTTTCTTGTTTCTCGTATTTGGTTGCACAATTATTAAAAGCATCTATTTAGAATGTTAAGACTGACTATAGTAGAAAAAAAACCTTCAGAAGGGAGAGCAGCAAAACTTTGGCTGACTTTGATCAAGAGCTAATTTGAGTGACTTTGGGTCTTCCTTTTCATACGGGCTCATATCTGATTTTCATATCAAGTAATGCATTTCCATTTCCATTGTGTAGCAGCACGGCTCCTCCTTACCTCACTCGTGTCTTGTCATGGGAAGCCACTTGAGCCATAAAGGAGGGCCCCAGGAAGTATATCCTTTCCTTTCACCCCAGTGGATTGCTTGATAAGGTTAATAAATGCTTCACACTTCACCTTTCTACAGTGAAATACCAGAAGTAGTAAAACATTGATGTTGGCTAATCTGGAAATCGAGACTCTACACTTTAACAGCCTAATAGTCACTATAACATCCTTCATATATTTATAAGAAGGAGACTGAAAAATTGATAAGGATTATAAAGATACGAAGATTCCTTTTCAATATTCTGAATATCTTTGGGCTTTTTCTTTAAAAATACACTATTAATAAGCAAAGCTGCCAATTAGTCTCAGTATCTGGCACCAGCATTACTTTATGACAGACTAACTAGTCTCCAAAAGCATCTACCCACTGGATCTAATCAATCATCCTCTCAGAGACAGTAGAGAAAGTAAGGATGCACTAAAGGAAGCAAGGTCCACTTACCATAGACTTATAGATTATTTCTACTAGTGGTTTGAACAAATCATATACTCATGCAATTCAGATGACCCTGAATAGACTGTTTACCAGTAAAATTCAGTTCAAGTACTGAAGCAATAACTAAGGCTGCCTAATGTTTGAGTTCAATCATATGTACACATATCCAGTACAACCATTATAAAATACCTACATCTAGAAGAGAAAGACAGACATAACCAAATCTTCTAAGTGAATAACATCATTAAATTATTTCCATGTGACTTTTTATCTGGTCTGCCACATACTCTGGTCTAAGTTCCCTGAGCTGTAAAATTCTTGTCTTCATGAGCTACTTCCCACTATTGCCTCTGTTCTTGTGATACTGTTTAGGATGGGTTGAACACAAAACACGTGTTGAATCAAAATGAAATTATCATGCCAGAGCACATTCTTAATTTTAAAGCCCAGTTAAACAAACAAGCAAAATGTATCAAACAACGGTATCATAAAGCAAAATTTCTTTAAGAAGCTGTTGGTGATGAGATTGCTTTACAAATATATATATTCTGTCATTATGCTGAAATTAGTAGCTCATTAAATTTTCAGCTCTTCCCAACTCTAAATGCACACATTCACAGGCACATTAAAGTGGTCTTGGAACTATTTTTCCAACATCAAGCAACCCTACTTTACGTAGAATTATATCATATAGTTGTAATTAAGTATGTCTCTTGCCCAGCCATGGTGGAACTCCATCTTTCCTCTTATTTCCCATTTCAAAATCTCACCTCTCCACCATCTTGGAAGATGGTTTTTCCCAGAGCAAATGGAGTGGCTCCTGCATAGCAAAGTAGGAATTTTGAGACGATGTTTTGCAGAAGATCCTCTACTAGGCAGCAAGCATTTGTAACACAGAAAGACATTTTCAAAGTGAAGATATGAGGGATACAACATTGCAACATGTGTTCAAATGTCTGAAGTGATGTAGAGGTGGTAGAGGAACTTTCGTCTACATATGCCAGTCTTTTACTTGCACAGATACATTTTTTATTTCATAAAATAGCAGACGTAGAATCTTTTTTATACCTGCACTTCAAATTAACTAGTATATCATGATACCAGATATATTATTTATAAAACACATGAAGAGGAGTCAACATCACCCTGCAGACCAAGTATTTCATCAGGGTTGTTGTGTCTCATGACTGTGATTGTCAAAAGGGATGTGAATAATGCAGCAATTGTTTCACTTCCTAGTGATATTTTTTAATGAAAGTAACCTAATTTTAGTCCCCAATTTTCTTTCAGAATTTAATTCAAGTTCTTTGTGAGTTGCTGCTAAGCATGGTTTCCACCACTGCTGTTACTGCCACTACTTTCTGTAAAAGCTTTTTGAGTCACTGTTGAAAGAAAGAAAAGATAACTTGTTCTCATCCTGTTCTGTTCTAATTTATGATAGTATGAAGCACTGCCTTGCAGTAATATCTTACCATTTAAGGAATAGTGGAGGGGGATAGTATGTTTACTATATTTTACTTTCCTTCTTAAGAAAGTTATGAAGAAAATGCTGTTTATGTGAATATATTTCACTCTTGAAGGTGAAGAGATCAGAAGTCCATTATGTAGACCAACTAAAAAGGTAAAAGTATCAAACTTCAACAGGAAAAGCGTGACAAATAGCAGCCCTGTGCTGCTTTATCTTTTCCATATTAAAACATACAGCTGTTAGATTGGATCAAAGAATGAGAAGAATGACTGCATAGGTGATATAAGGGGTAACAAATCCCCATCTCAAGAAAATTAAGAGAATTAAGGGAATGTTTTAGTTCGAGATTTGGAACATTTAGTCAGAAAACTCGAAGTTAAAGATGCAAACTATTCTTTACATGTTCAAAATTCCCACTGATTTCTCTGGGAACTTTGAATGAGTAAGGGATGCAAGCTGAGACATGAATTTACAGCCTCATGGTAAACACAAAAGACTAGGAAAACTCACGTTGTTCTTTGCTACAAAAAGCTGACGGTGAGTCACATTTCCTTTATTTGCACCATGACTCCTCCTTATCGTTAAGAATCAACTTACTCCAGAAGAAGAATTTGGATATCATTGCATTTCAACTGTCTCAGACCACCATGAATTTGTTCCAATGAGGAAGGACACTAGCACGTTTAGGTCAGGTCCAATTAATATGTACTATGTGGTGAAATGAATGCAATATAGGGTGAATAATATAACTTCTCAGGATTCCTTTTTCACCTACACAGTTTTGCAGATTCATTATGTGAATACAAAATTAAAGTGATGCACTCTAATATACAATTTTAATCAATTAATAATCACTTTTATAAAATGTGTGATTAGCAAAGCTTTAACCATCTATATTACATAAATTCAAAAAAGCAGTGTAAATTCTCAGTATCTTTTAATCCTGTCAGCTGTAATGATTTTGGATGGGATAAAAAGTTAAGTAAGGGGATAAAGTGGTCATTCCTTTTTCTGTCTAGATTCACACCCCAAAAGGGACTTGAGGGCTTATTTTTAATTATTATTGTATTCTGCCAAGAACTGAATGGAACGTCTTCTAAACAGATCAAATGCCAATAATACTGCATACTACAGGAAATTAAAATAGCTTTCCCCAGAGGAGAAAATTCCTATGTCTTCGGTATTCCTACTGTGCTATAAGCAATATTCTAGGATTCGCAAACTAAAGGGACTACCATTCCTTTGCATTCTCTAATTTACTTTACTTTCTTTGGCCATAAATTTTGTGTTTTATGTATTAAATACTACACACAGTAGTGGGAAGATAAACATACCTAGATATTCAGGTATATTTATTTTCTTGGTGATATGGCAGCTTAATTTTTTTCACAGCTCTGCTGTCTATTTTAGTTTTTATTATGGTACAAATTCATGGCTTTACCATATTTCAAATCTAGTTGACTTAGTCTCAGTCATACTTTTTTTACACAACTCACTTATTTGATCAATCCAATTGAAGACAGCTACCTGTAAGAGTCACAGCCAACTTTCTAGGTTATCTACCAAACCTTTTCCAAAAGATTATGGTAAATTTGTTTAAATGAGAAAATTAGTGTGGATGTGTTAGGTGACATCATTTGTTCATTAGTATTAATCTCCTAATTTATTACATTTTCTTAAAAACAAACAAACCCTCTCCACATCTTTCAAAGGAAATTCCGTGCAGAGAAAGATTGAAACTTTAATGGCAAAGAGGATATCTGAATAACAGAGATGCTGGGTGATGTTATGTGTATCTCAGGTAAAAACAAATTGTATTTTATGAAAAAGTAAAGGTTTAATTACAAAAAAAAAGTGTTAAAAAGTGATTTTTGAAATATTCTGTTTGTAGACCTATTGGTCGGGGCTACTCCAGTGCAGAGCATCTTGAAGAATAAATATTCTGCATGAGACGCTGCAGATTCCCAAAAGTAACATGGGAGGCAGTCAAAACTGCAAATTGTGGTGGCTGCAGCTGGACCAGCAGCATGTCACCTGTGAAACCTAAAGCCTCCATGGATCTGAGTGCTTCAGCCAGGGTTTTGTGCTACTTGGCTAATGCTGAATAAACTGTCAGAGGCCTAAAATGGGGCAGTCACTATGCTTATTAGTGTTTCCTGGCAGTTTCCATTATAAAATGCTGATTTTAGTACTTTTCATTTTGCCAGTTGGTAGACATTTGGGCTCAAACGTTCCTTAGTGTCTGCTCAAAGTGGTTAAAACATGTTAGAATGTCTTTTTTGCCAAAACAATACAGTCATTTCTGAGAATGAGGCAAGGAATATTTTGTTTCACACATGATAATAAATCATAAAAGGAGGGAGGAGAGAGGAAGATGATAAGGGAAGAAGTTATTTAAATAGTTAATATAATTTGAAGCTGCAGACAGATATTTGGCAGCAGGGGATATCAATGTGGGATGAAAATTTAAATTTGGCTTTTGCTGCCATGGTAAATTTTAAACTTTTGGAGAAAAAATATACAGGATCAGCAAAGATTTGTTATGTCTTAAGCACAGAATATTAGTGAGAGAAAGCACAAGAAGAGAAAGTAAGCAGGGCCTGTTGAGCCCAGTAGCTTGAACACCTATTTCAGTCATACAGGGGCAAATGATGGAGCTGTGGGGCATAGGTGCAGTGACAAAGACTATCAAAGAGATTAGGCACTGAGGCACTGGAACTAAGTAATATAAAGAGGGCAAGAGGTGGTATTTGTGCTCAGGAATGTGTCAGAGGAATAAATGTTTAAGGAATAAGGACTGAATTTACATGATTGAGGAAAAGTGGCTTAGATGAGAACCCAAAGCTTTGGAAGACAGTAAGACAAGTGAATAAACTCTTTGAGAATTTGGCAGCAGAATCTGTGACAATAAAAACATACTGTCTCCTTGAATTTGGAAAGGATCCCAGCACTCCTGAACTGCTCCATTAATATATTAGCACAATTTATTGATAGTCTATATATATAATGATTCAGTAGTTCCATTCATAGATATCAGTATTATTAATAAACACATGGGACACTTTTCCAGGCTTATATTGCAATTAGTCATTTTATAAATCAAAAAATGGCAATACACGAGTAAAAATTGCTTGAGCAACCTTAATTGTGTCATCCCTAAGGGCATAGTTTAAGACAAAATAGTAGAACATACTAACGTTCTGTTCATCCTTCTTGAAGCATTCCCCATTCAGTACTCAAGACAGGATGTTTCTAGGATTGAAACAAGATTGTGCAGCACAGATGATTGCTGTGTCCTGGATCTCCCATTTGCAGCAGAAATTGGAATATGTGCAGTGGTTGAAGCAAGGACTGGAGCGGGGAGGACGAAAATATTTTCATGATTAATTCAGTGAGTGCCACCTTGGAGAAGAGAGTAAGCCTCTGCTAACTTTTCACAGGTGGCAACAAACTATGTGCTTCCTAGTTTTCCATTTTCTGACTTGAGACTGCTTTGCAGAAGTGTTTTTGAACTCTTTCAGTGGCAGCTGCAGGTAATAGAATACATTCTAATATAGTTGATATGTACAGTGTCAGTTTTTGTAAAAATGTGCCTATACTATCTTAAGCAAATACAATTGAAATCTCAGTGTTTAAAGGAATCTCAGTCCATCAGTCCTTTTCCCATTTGTCCTAGGCCCAGATACGTTACTGGAGTAACACAATTTATAGCTGCGAAGAACTCAGAGGTCTATTTCATAGTCTGTAGTTTTTCTATAGTATGATTATTGTAAAGAACATCAAAGAAAGTAGTTAAGATGTACTTAGTTTTCTTCCTTCATCTTCTTCCTACAAGAAGAAATGTCTGAGGTGGGTTTTTTCAATTTTTAAACATGACTGAATGTTCATGTACGTGGTTATTTACTTTAGAGAAGACAAGGATGTACAGTCTTACACCGAGCTTATGTCACATCTGTCCCCAGTCCAAAGAAGTTTTTGTTCTCTACAGAGAATGGTCCCAATTGAAAGCAGAAATATTTCACAACTTGTTTATATCTTCACCTAGAATTTCATTTCTATTTTATAGGTCCAGTATGCATGGTGATGTGCATGAAATCCTGATTCCCTTTCTCGTCTTTCTCATCTGGTTGGACTATCATAGATCTTACAGTCCATATGGTCAGATTTCTTTCCATGTAAACTTAAGCACTGCAGAAGGCAAGAGATTTAACACGATGCTGAAATTAGATTAGACTTGGCAATCTTCTCTCCTGAAGAGATGCATTGCAAGGGTTTATGAATTTGAAAGTCCCAAATGCTACAGACTTTGATGCTTCATATACAGCACTACCACAGCTCAGCTGGAACAGATACAAGGTGTCGTTGCAGTACAGGAAAACTAAAGTATGTGACAATGAGTTAGATTGGTAGGACTCTTGGAAAAAAAAAAAAAAAAAGAAAGAAAAATGTAGACAAAGTATCTATCAAAAATCAATCCATAATTCTGGAAGATAGTGCTAGGCAGAAAGTTTAGACAAGTTTGTCATTTGGAAAATATTTTCTTGGTGGTTTGTTTGGTAAAAACTTTCTTAATTCATGGCCAATGTAAGTGGCAACAGGATCACTAGGCTAAAAAGCACTGAGAATCTTGTAGTAACTCATTTTAACATCCATAATTTTTTTTTAGAAAGTAGGGCTTTAACAGGGCTACAAGCAAAATGAATGAATAAGGTAAATGAAAATGCAAAAAAAGAGATAAAGGGACACTGGAGAGCAAATAAAAACAAGAAGAGAAAAATTCCCTCTAAAAAATCCCAACAAAACAGTTTCCAATTGTGTTAAAGCAGTTGTCCAATAGTTAAAAGTTAAAATTAAATCTTTTCCAACTAAGTTATTGGATATCTCTACAAACAAGTGATTTTTTTTAAATTCCAGTATAAGAAATGCAGACAACATGAGGAAACTTGCAATACTAGTATAGTGTCAAGCCAGATAGAAAAGGAATAATAAGAATCTAGGGAAGAAGGAAACATGAGGCACATAAGTTCTCAAGAGTAGGCATTTTTTTCACATAGAAATAAAGATTAAGTCTGTGAGAGTAAAGCTGTACCTTTAGAATGTGATAACTTTAAAGATGTAACCTGGAATAGCATAGATGAATTGTCATTTTGATCTTTTAAAAAGATGGAAAAAATATCTCATGCATTAGAGGGGAAAGTGGAAAACAGTGAATGGGGACTACTATAGAATTGAAAGCTCACGATGGCATTCAGAAAGGCACTTGGAAACGCTACCAGAAACTCTGTCACTATGACTGATTTTAACCTCCCAGGTACACTTCGGAGAACAAATGTTAAAAAGAAATTAAGGTTTACATGTTCTTGGACTCAGTAACCAACGAATTAATAGGCTAGATAAAATCATGCTTTACTATTACAGATTATATTTATTTGACTTTGGAAATTAGGAAGCATGTTGCATAAAAACTAGTGGTAGAAAATAACCTTGGAAAGAATTATCACAAGATAATTAACTTTAAATTAAATAGAAGGAAAAATGCAAACTAATCTTTAAAGCTTCTGCTTCAAAGTGGAGATTTCAATGAAATAATTTTCCATTTAGTCAAGTTAAGCAGAATGAGAAACTTATTTTCTCATTCACAGTTCACTATAGGAAGAACTTGAATATTTTTTTTTAAAACACATGTGGCACTGAAGTAAAATAAAAATTAGTGAATGTATAAATAAATAAAGAACAACTGAGGATAACAAAAAAATAAGAAGAAAAGCCTGAACTAATTGATTAGACCTCACAGTTGATTAGAAAATTATGGCTTAAAGTTTAGTACTTTTAGGATACATATGAAAACTGAGGATAGTCACTATTCCAGAATCATGAGAGTACTGGCACAGTATTGCAGCCCCTTTAATAGAGGTACAAAATCCACTAAATTTCAGGTTACGTTACAAAAACAACAAAAAAATATTAAAGGTTACACATATTCAAGAAAGTAAAAAAGGGTGCTCCTTACTACTCTGACTCTGACTCAGACAGGTCTGAGATGTTTCACAATTGGAAAGAATGAAGGCATAAAGGTACAGAGAAAATATGATAAGACACAACCCGGGTTGTGACAAAGACAGATTGCACCAGACTAACCTGATATCTTTCACTGAGGAGATAACTCCTTTCCTAGGAAAATGAAATAGGTCTAATCTAGGTCTAATTTTTTTTGGAAGCCAGAAAAAACTTTTGATGCTTAACAGGAAATTATTAGCTAAAATAAAGGCAATGTCGATCAGGGTAAGAACCAAGAAGTGGATGAATAAGAAGCTGAAGGATCAGTAACAACAGTGTGGCATAGAGGAGCTACAGTGAAACACAGGATCAGTCATGAGGTTGATACTAGTATTTTCAGCTTTGAACTTGGCTAAAAATGAGAAAATGTTGATGAGATTTGCTAATGGCAGAGTTTGAGAAGCTCTGTGAGTCCTAAAGAAGAAATGGGTTCTAGTACAAGAAGGTTAGGAATAGCATGTTATATTTCCAGAGAAACTTTGGAAAGAGATTAAAAAGAAAAAAAAAAAATTACCCACACTAAACCTACAAGGATTTTGGTGTTGCATCAACATGAACATGTATATTTTACATCTGTGATCCCCACTAATGTTGATGAAATTGCACATCTAGACAGCTAACTGCAAACTAGCAGAAGTGTTTGAAGGCAGATAATGTCATAAAATAGGTCAGTAAAGACATTAGCAGTTGCACTTAATTCCAATTCAGTTTAATGAGGATTTTTTTCTGGTTTTTGTACTGTTGCTTTTATTGCATGACATTTTCTGCCTTGCTTTGGGCTTTCTGTACTTTAAGAAATATCTTTCCTTTCCTTTATTTTTGTATATTTGATTTGCAATTAAATAATTGCATCCTTTTTTTCAGCCGAGAGGGCAAGAGAACAGCTGCCTCAAAAGTAGAAAACAATAAGTGACCTGTAAGAGGTGGAACATGATGTTAATAATAAATTGAAATGGCTATGCTTCCTCTTCAAATTTGACTTTATTGCCATTTATTTGGCAGCATGCAATGCCTCCCACTAGGAGGGAAACAGGAGGCTAGTGTAAGTTTGATACAGGAAGATGATTCCACTTGAAGAAACTTCACAGTTTCAGGAGCCAATGGACTAGGTGGTTTTGCAGATTCTCTATTTTTAACTGAAGTACAATTTTAAACATTTTCTGTTTACATTTAATTTGTACATGAGGTAAGTTTAAATAATTAATCTGCTTGCATCTGACCACTTTGTGTTTTTTCTTGTTGGTAGCAATAGTATTCTGTATTGACTGTTGACTGAGTGATGATTTTGTAGCAGTAATACTATTATAAAATCAAAATAAGTCATCATGGAAAATAATGTTATGATTCATGATTAGTTTAAATAAAATCAGTTCATTTACTGCAGATCATGTGCCCATGCATATTTTACCTAAAGAGCTGTTGCATTTACTTTGATACATCTCGTAATTCGGAACACCTACAAATGACAATATTGCCATTTTCTTCCCAAACTGTTGAAATTTCATTTTTCTAGCTTTGAAAGATTTTGGAAGTTTTTAATACCTTAAGAAAACTTACGGTTAACTATAAACTATTTAGCTATAAGCACATGAATGAAACTATTAATGAGATGAAAATCAAAGGTGAGTTTGAGTGGATTACTACATGTTACTGTGACAAGTGACACTTGGAACTAATCAGCAGAGTTCACAAATTTTATTTGGTATTGCATAATATGTATAAGCAACTGTAGCTCAAGTAACTTGCCTTATATATTGGTTTAATATAATGTAGAATCCATATGAAATGCTAGAGACAACATTTGTCAGTCACAGTTCAAGCAACTTTTTCAAATTAGTGGCTACTTCTTGAATACTTTAGGATTCTTAAACAGGATGGATAATAGAAT
This sequence comes from Piaya cayana, assembly GCA_013389865.1. NCBI lineage: Eukaryota > Metazoa > Chordata > Aves > Cuculiformes > Coccyzidae > Piaya > Piaya cayana. The sequence goes on along the minus strand of WAAB01004730.1, from coordinate 54,554 downwards.
TGTTACCATGGGTATCACAAACTGCTGCAGATACAGAAATGATAGCAGTAATTTATGGACTGAATAGTCATTCAGTATAGTGATCTAGTTGTCATTATAACTAAATTCCAAATATTTGAGAAAATTTCTTAAAAAAAAATTAAGCTGGCAAAGAAGTCATTGTGTAAATCAGTTTTGGTCAATTCTATCATTTTCTTTTCATATATGTATCTCTCTAAATCAGTTAATACTTTTCTGCAGTAAAATAGTCATCATCAAATAATACAATCTAAAGCACTTTTCTCTGATATAAAAGGTAAGACTCATGTTTATAGATTCCCTGGAGCTCTAACTGAGATTCATAAACAGGTCACTCATTTATATTAACTGTAGTAGTGAGTTCCAAAGCACCCTACTAAACCTAGATGCCCAGTTAATTTAAATGAGTACTAGGCTTCTAGCTCCTTTAGGCAGCTTTCAAAATGTCAGCCTATAATTACAAACAGCTTGGACCAAAGCCTATTGAACTTAATGGAAAATCTCCCATTGATTTTAGTGAGCTCTTGCATCACTGGCTTCACTTTTTGCACAAATATTTCTAAAGGATTTGGATAGCAAATATGACATACTTTAGAAACACTACCTTGCAAGGAGTATCTTCACTTTTCAGTATATTGGACTATTTACAAAGTACATGGGGAAAAAAATCAAGACTATGAGAAGCTATATTATTGCAGAAATATTATAAACTTTGGTAAGAAATATTATAAACGTTGGTGAGAAATATAACACTATAAGGTAAATTAAACTAACACAATTCCCCTAAATTGCTGCTCAGGACTCTTACAGAATCATTTCAACTGAAAAAAACAAATGAACCAAAACAAGAAGTTTTGCAAGGAATGGCTGACTTTGAGGAATGTAACTGTTGCTAAGGAACAATTTTAAAGGTTTTGAAATTGTCACAGTAGTCCCTGTCAACATTTCCAAAGTAGTAAATATCAGCTTTAGTTTCTTCTTGGAACTTTAATTTAATTATAGAAACACAGGTAATTCAAAAGGATGTTTTGAATGTATTGAAAGAAAGCATTTTTTTCTGACCTGAAAGAAAGACTTTTCTGGCTTTTAGTTGACCAAAATGCATAAGGTTTCAACTTTCCACAATAAAGAAAAAGTTTCCCTGCATAGCACTCTTCAAAAGTTTAGCTTTGTCTCTCTATTACTAAGCTATATTTTAAAAGCTTACTAGGCTACTTTTTCATCCCTAGGTACTCAGGTATTATTTTGCTACAGACACACTAAAAGACTTGGGTGTGAATTGTTGGCAAAGTCACAGACAATCCAAAGAAAGGTGATTACACTGTGGAGCTGCTTGTGAGACAGCAATCCAAGCAGGTGGCTCAGCCCCAGGGAAAAAAAAATGAAAGCATAACACCTGTTTTATCACCATGCTGTAATGAAATGCTGGTAGCCAAATGCAGAGTCCCAAACAGGGAGTTTAAGGTCAGCAGCAGAGAGGGATTCACATACTTCTGGAACTGAGAAAGGAGAAAAAAAGCGGGATATAAAGTGAAAACACCACAAGCAATAGTTGAATGCAATTAGTATAGAAGTAAACTGTAGAAGATGAGTCATAAATCATAGTCATTGTGAAAAAAGCTCTCAGTTGGAAATTAACTGATACGAGGAAACATAGTACAGTGTGGAGGAAAGAAGCTAAGAAGAGGTGATCTTCTGGCTCTCTTCCCTTGAAACTGGCAATTCTGAGACTAGATGATCAAGCAAAAAATGGAATATATACAAATGTTAATGTCACTTCTAAAGTTCAGTCTTCTAATTAGCTCTGCCTTATAATTAGTTTATGCAGACATGCACACATATGGACACACAAACAGGTGAAACTGCGTTAAAACAAAATTATTGTGATAAGGCCAGTTAAGCTGTCAGACTTGGGAGATTTAATCAGCAACTACCATTTAACTTAGATGTCAGAGACCCTAAAACTACACATCTACCCTATACACAATATGAAACGAAGATCTGCTAAGAAACTTAAACTCTGGGCTGGAATCACATTGGAAAGAGATGATAGAAGTCTTACATATAGAAAATACAATGAAATGAAATGGAGAATTGTACTAAATAAGATTTTAAGTTACTCTTAAGGTGTCATTGAATCCCAACATGATTCTGACTGCTCAGAATGAGTGGGACTAAGGGAAGCCTATAACATCTATGTACTTTTATAATAACTCAAAGGACAAGGAGACAGTCTTAGAGTAGTAGTTATTTAATAAAAGATGTAACTGTTAAAAAATGATCAGATGAATTATTTCAGCCTGTGCCTATCATTGCAACCCATTTTTGTTTGTTTTATAAGCAAAATGTCTTAACCGGAATACTCAAACTTTTTTCTAAATTCTGTGAAATTTGAGATCATAAAGTAGTGAAGATATACTCCAAAATTTTCATAGTTCTCTTCAGGTTTTGGCTTAGTACCTTTCTTGAGAAACATAAACAAAGTAAGGGAATTCTGATTTTCAATGTTTTTATTGTTCAAACTAATTAGAAATTAATTCAGAAAGCAAATAAATAAATCACCTTTTTGAAAGCTGTTGCAAACTAAAGACATATTGTTAGCTCCTCTTTTAATCCAAATCAAACCAAAATGAAAAACCTCACATATTTCCTTCATGTAAGGAAAGCATAAAGTAAACTAAAAAACAAGGGCTGCAACTCATAACTGACAACTTTTACCAGCTCCAATTAGTAATCATCTTTTCTGCTAGGCACTTAGAAAATTATAAGGATGTTTTAACTTTGGAATTTCTTGAAATTACCTCAGCACAAAACAATGCATCTTGAGAAGGAATTCAAAGTAAATGTTGTCTGGAAGGACGATTTGATGGAGGATAGGAATTGAAAAATTTGATGGTTGGGATAGCAGTTAGAAGATTTGATAGTCACTCAGTAATATACAACCTCATCACAATCTTGGCACACGCATAAGGAACAGCAATAGCATTTTAATCTGGATTGGGCTTGTTCTTTTGAAGTGAAACTCCCTCCTTCTCCCTACATAGAATAATAGAATGGTTTGTGTTGGAAGGGACCCTAAAGGTCACTCAGTTCCAAAACCCCTGTCATGGGCTTTCCATTGGATCAGGATGCTCAAAGCTTCATCCAGTTTGGCTTTGAGCACCCCCAGGGAAGGGACATTCACAGCTTCTCTGGGCAACCTGTTCAGATGCCTCACCACCATCATGGCAAAAGGTTTCTTCCTAATATCTACTCTAAATCTACCCTTGTCATATCCAGCTTTAAAAGTGAGCTCTTTAGAATCACAGGCATCACACCTGAAAGATGTGAATCACTGAGGAGGATGGTATAATCATTTTACTAAATGAGGTGCAAGCCCTGAGAACACTGGATCCAAACAATCAAGCAACTCAAATGCCACAAAGCGTCACACTGGCCAAAGTTACCAGAAGAGTCACTAACTTAGCAACACTGGTAGCACTGTAACAATCTCTTTATGGGTGCCTTGAAAAACAACACAGAGAGACTGATGTTGCTGGAAAAAAAACCAAAACTGAAAACTCAACAATGCCACGTACAGCCCCCTTTCAGCTTAAAACCCTTGCCCCTTGTCTTATCAATACACTCCTTGATAAAGAGCCACTTCCCAGCTTTCCTATAAGACCCCTTTAAGTACTGGAAGGCTGCTATAAGACCTCTGCAGAATCTTCTCTTTTCTAGGCTAAACTAGCCAAAGTCATCCTGTCCTCTTGTGGGAGATGCTTCATCCCTCTATTCATCTTCATAGCCCTCCTCTGGACTCACTCTAATAGATCCATGTCCTTCCTTTGTTGAGGACTCCACTACTCAACACAGCACTCCAAGTGAAGTCTCATAAGAGCAGTGCGGCAGAATTACCTCCCTTGCTCTGCTGGTCACACATCCAATGTAGCCCAGCATACACTTGGCCACAAGTACACAAGGCCAGCTCATGTTGAGCTTCTCATCCACCAATACCATCAAGTACTTCTCTTCAGGGCTACTCTGAATCCATTCTCTCCCTAGTCTGTAATTTTGCTTGAGGTTGCCCCAACATATGTAAAAGACCTTGAACTTCTTAGCCTTGTTGAACTTCATGAGGTTCACACAGGCCCATCTCTCAAGTCTGTCAAAGTCCCTCTGGCTGCTACCCCTTCCCTCCAGCATGTTAACAGTGCCACACAGCTTGATGTCATCAGTGAACTTTCTGAGAGTGCCCTCAATCCATGTGTCCATGTCTGTGACAAAGATGTTAAGCAATGCATGTCCCATTACTGACCCCTGGGGGAATGCCACTTGTCACCTGTCTCCACTTGGATATTGAGTGGTTAACCCCAACTTTTTCAGTGTGACCATCCAACCAATTCCAATTTCCAACTTATAGGCAAATATGTCGTACAGGACACTGTTGTATATATTTCACGAGTCCAGGCAGATGATATCAGTTATTGCAAGAAACAGACACAGGCTATGGACTAACAATTTTCACCTCTGCAGTCACTGAAAAAAAATCACAATTTAATCAACTGACTTAACATCATATTTTTACTGACTCCTGATATAGATATGTAAAATACAGTGAATTCACAATGTCCACACATTGATTTTAATCTACTAATATTATGAAATGTTACTTGTTCTGTAGTTCTCATTCAAATCAAGTTATTGAGTTTATTCAGCTTTTTTTCTTCTCATTTCTAGAAAGCCAAATATTCATTTTGTCCCAATCTTCCTCCTGATTTTACATGTCCTTCTCAAATATGACTTTTTGTTGACTGTACTTTGCTAATTTTTACTGACTTTTTAATGTCTAACTTAGCCTCTATTTGAGTAAAGACACCAAGAATAGCTTCAAAACTGTGTCATGAGTAATGTTGAGTAGCTTGCCTCTTCTCAGTCCCCTACCCTAAGTTTAAGCACTGGTTCCACTTTGTAGCACACAGCTGTTCCTCCCTGTGCAGGCCCCATTTACTCCAAAATTTTCTCTCTAGTACAAAAAAATTAAATCCCTACTCCCTTAGAAGGATTTTCTTTCTCTTTGATATTAGGCACATGAAGAAAACACCATGGCAATTTCTCATCTCTTGTCAAAAGGTTTATTATGTTGCTCCTCTGACCTTGTTTTAATTCTACTATTAGTAACTGTGTTTATATAAGCATTATTATCTTCTCAAGCACTCCCCAGAGATTATCTAGGTGCCATAATAGCTTTATCTTTGCTCATAACAAATGCAGCCCTATGTGCATAAGCCTCTATGCAGCTCTCCCTGATATCTTAAACTTAGTTATTCATATACCTTGTAGTCACCCCTCTGGGCTTCCCTTTTCATCACAGGCATTATGAACTTGACATCTCTATCAGATGCTATCGGTTGTACTATTTTGTATATTGTATATAAAAAATACAGCACTCTGTATATATTGCAAAATGTGTGTAAGGGGTTAACGAAAGCTACCTGTGAACTTGTTGAGCAACATCATATTTGGGAAGTGTAGTGGGAGCTCTTGATATACATTTCAATACTTTGCTAGAGTTGATTTAATTTTTAATCTTTAATTGGTCTACCTGTTATGAACTAATTTCTTTACTTATGTATCAGTGTTTGTCATTTTTTAGAATTTAGATTATTTTTGTCTTCTCCAATTAGGCTTATTGGTTCCAGAAAATATATTCCTACAGTACAATAAACACTAAACTCATGCTTGAAGATTTTACATAAGAGGTGAATCTGCTTTTTCATTGTATTTACAGGTAAAGAACATAAATTGATTAATTGATTAATTGTTTGCCCCCAAATTTTCTAGATAATGTGCTGAATTTAAAGTTTAGGGATTCATTTTATCTCTCTTGACTTTCATGGATGGGGTTTTATCCTTCCAAAGCAAACTCTGCATACAAATATTATAGTGTGCTTAGGTGAATTACAGAATCAGAGAACTGTAAAATGGTTTATGTTGGAAGGGAGCTTAAAGATCATTCAGTTCCAACCCTCCTGCCTCCTTCCCACCAGGTTGCTCAAGGCCCCATACAACCTGGCCTTGAACACTTCCACGGAGGGGACACCCACAACTTCCCTGGGCAACCTATTCTAGTGTCTCATCACCCTCATAGTGAAGAATTTCTTTGTAATGCCTAGTCTAAATCTTCCCCTCTCCAATTTACAGCCATTCTCCCTTGTCCTATCACTACATGCCCTTGTAATTAATGAGACATTGCTATTCTTTATTCCTAAAATTCATGAGTACATCTATAATAAAATAAATCATCTAAAATAAAATTCATCTATTCCCAAGATACTTCTTTCCTATTTTTGTCTTCTTATGAAACCCCTCAATTTACCAGGCCTTTGTCTCAGTAATTCAGTGTCTTTATTTACCTATTAGTGCATATGAAAGGCTTTATTCTTCTTTAATCATTTGTAAATAAGGGTATAGTCATGTGCAACACAGAGGTGGAAAACTTAACATGTATTTAGCTGTCTACTTTTTGTCTTAGGGTTCACCAGGGAAAAATATTATTAAGGTAAGTCAGATAAAAAAATATTGATAACAAGAGAAAGAAATACCTTTCTCCCTGTCATTTCACTGGTGGAAACTTTATGACTACTTATTAAATTGCAATAGGGAATTTAGACAGTACAGTGGAATTTAAAACTTGTGCTATGGTACAGCTGAATAAATCACCAAAATTCCTCCAGTTCATGGCTGAACAAATTACTGAACTACTCTTTCAATGCAACATTCTACTTAGAACTGGTTTTTACTCATTTTGTGTATTAAATACATCTTCCATTAATTGTTTGATGATAAGTAAATCCAGATAGTGTTGTCATTACTTCTGAGAATATAAATAATTCTTTATATAAATGTCTTCAGTAACAAATAGTACTAATTTTCCACAAACTGTGAAAAAAGCTACTAACTTTTTGTACTAAGTTCCCCGTCCAAAATAACTAAAAAACAATGACAATCAAACTCCAATGCATGACATTTATTAACAATCTGGATTCTGCATGACTGAACATCAAAACAGATAAAGGAGGGATGCCATTCTAACATCGTATCGTGACCACGAAGGTAATTCCTAGAAAGCACATTTCAATGTTATGTGCAATAGTCCTACTAGATCAACTGTATCATTTAGATAGAATATTGAAATTTCTCCATGTAGTTTACAATTCCTCATATATCATGTGATCTAAATGCTCAAGAGGATTTACGGTTTCCATTTTGCAAAAGAAAATCTGGGAAAACTGACCATTTCATCCAGCTCACATTCAGAACAAAAAGGTTGTAACCTGGGAATATGAGAAGACACCCTGTATGTCATTGCACTCCCACCATCCTGCCATGCAACAGTGGTGTGACATATTTTTTAAAAGGGGTAACCTACATTAGTCTTACAGTTCATAGATTTACTTTAAATAAATCCAGATAACCCAGAATATATACAACTCTGGAGCAGTGAGGAGCTGGGCAAGTTAGGCATGACACTGATTTTTCATCAGAGGAAACTGCTATATAATATGACTGTGGCAATTTAAGAAGTTCTACTCCTAGTAATGCAATCAGTCCTTTAGATTGGGTTTACTAAACTGAAAACAGAGCAAAGAAACTAAATATGTTCCTGTGTTCTGTTGCTTTGGAGGCACTTCTCACAACTCATCTCATAGGGATGGGGAAGACAGGTTTGTAATTAAGATATGAGCTTGCTTTGAGATTGTATTGAGATGTGTGAGACACATGTTCCAGTCTGGTAATTCTTTTGAGCAGGACTGTTGTTTGGCAGTGGCAAAATTTGACATAGCAACTGGTTGACCTTTGGATCATTTTAAGATTCACGGAGTCTGTCAAAGCCTTTGGGTTCAGCAATGCAACAATTAAGTGTTCTACACTTGACTGGAGGCTAAACATGAAGTTTCTGTACAAAGTACTGAGGAATGAAATGAGCTCTGTTCAGTTGAACAGAGAGGAAGAGACAAGATAGTTTTCAATCTGTATGTAACTGGAGAGACAAAAGTGTCAGAGCGAAATTGCTCATCCTGCTTCAGGCAGATATGGAGGGTTACACCATGAAACTTCCAAGAAAATTAGCTAACCAGCATGTGAGATTCCTTGTGTACATGAAGAGAAACACAGATGCATCAGATATTTTAAGAATTCTACCCTACCTGCCAGTATTGTGCATCATGTTCTGAAAATTTACATTGTAAGTGTGAAAGCCTTTACAAGAGCTGTCTTTAGCCTTTACCATTGAGTGGTATCACTGATTAAAACTCAAATCTACCAAAACTACTCAAAGCATCACTTTTAATTCATGGACTATACTAATGTTAGTGTAAAATTTCTCAACATTCTCAGCCCAATCTCTGTTGTACTAGCCTTGTCATTTCAAAGTCTTCAGGGTGTTGGGACCCAGATTTTAATCCACAATTTGATTTTAGCAGTATTCACATGCTTAGGCTAAAGTATGCTGTAGAAGTTCACCTGGAAAATCACTTCTAGATCAAATTATTTCAGAGTGTGGTGTCCACTCTGTAATACCCTAAGGCAATTCCATAGCAAAAAAAATAATAAATAAAATAAAACAATAACAACCCAAAACAAAACCAAAAACCATTCTCCCCTAGCTTACGTGAAGAAAGAGACAGAATAATACTATAAAACTCCAAGTTCCTGGAACTTCTCTGCAATTCAGAATATTTAGTTTAACATCCTTTTGCATGATTACACTTCCTTTCCAATATCTGGAAGGTAATGCCAGTTATTTGATGGGGGTTATTGTGTGGTTTTGATCCCTTGGAACAGGGAACCCTTAGCTGGTGAGCAAAAATAATGAAATAGCATGCTATTTTCTGAACAAGGCAGGAATAGAATGTAAATAGTCTAATAAACGCTTGGTGCTCTAAGGAGCCGAGTGATTAGAAATTTTTAGGGGAATTAATTAAGAGTTAACAATGACACTGCTTCTTATACTGTCACTGAAAATAAATCAAATTCCTATAGATAAACAAACTAATCTACTGATTTAAAAGAAAGTAGAATAAGCCCTAGGAATGTGAACAGTCCAAATATGAGTAACAGAAAGTTAATAAATAGTGTAAGCTTCAATATTGCCACTGCTGATTTCAGTTATGTGTCACAGCCACCACTAAAGGGGGCAAGAAACTCTTGGAATGCCCCATAACTGGGAGCTTCAAGCTGATGACTGTTCTCAACAGGCTGGAAGTCCAGGGTCAGTGTCTATGCACTATAGTATGGCAAGCATGTTGGTTTAGAATAACTATCTTATTTGGCACTGTCATAGAGATAATTTAAGATAAAAAGCCAGCTCTGCTCTCAATTATGTAACTGTAAATCAAAGAAGTTTGACAGCCCTGAGTTAGTCTTATAACATGAGCCAACTAATGTCAAAATCCTTGGATTTATTTATTTTTTGATTTATCTGAGAAGCTTATTTAAGGACTAGAATAAATCAGTTTTCACAATAATATAACAGATACTCTGTGAAATAGAGTAAATTTCCATTTTCCTCATTAAGAAATTTGTAGTTTGAAAAACACTTGTTGGCATAACAAGGTTCCTGTTCAGTACAAAAACACAGCTTCAGTTTTGCTTTCAGTTTGACTTTGGTGGGATAATCGCATGACCAAAGTTTGTGCTTAATGCATTTCTGGACTTTGATTTTGACCCAAACACATTAAAACCAACTGGAATTTTTTCACAGAGGTAAAACAGATTCTAAACCCAGATCCACTCATGGAAACAAGCACTATCAAGAAAAAGGTAAAGTTACCGTTTACTAAAATCACTTAAAAGTTAAATCTTTGAGTCACCTGGACATCTGCATTTTGAACTGGATATTCGAAAGATGTTCTTTACTGGGAGGTTGATCAAGCAGTAGAACAAACTTCCCAGAGAAGTGGTCATGACCCCAAGCCTGTCAGTGGTCAAGAATTGGTCCAGAAAAAAAAATATATATTACATATATATTTACTTTCCTGGTTATATATTTGCCTTTTTGGTTGCCCTCTGTGCACTCAGGGGTTAGGTGCAATGTTCCTCACGGCTCCTTTCCAGCTCAGGATATCATATTATTGTATGAAGTGATTACCAAAATAGTGAAAGTAATAGTAAATTCTGCAAAGCTCTAGTCAACTTCTTTGCAGCTCTTATAAATGTATCTATTATTGTTATTGTTATTATTATTATTTTAAATATTAAAGTCTTGTTTCCACTTTTTTTTTTTTGTTGGTTGATGAGGTATCCAAAATCTTCACCAAGTTAATGCTTAGTTTTTTTTGAAGGGTGATATGAAACAGCCATAAGTCTAGTGTTTCAGAGTATAGGAAGACAGGTGAAACATTAAAGCAGCTTTGTAGCATGGAGTCAGCATACTCTAACAGAAACTAATAGTTCATTTGCTAAGGTTACTGCAGCCATTCTTCTATACTTTGTTTTGGATACTGATAAAGTGCCTTAGGCCTGGAAGATCTGACAGTGAAAGAAGACACAGAATAAGTGCTTAACCAGATGGAATACCATTTCATCATTTCTTCCTTACAGGAAAAGTCAGAGGCACAATAAACCCCTGTCACTGGGCAAACTGAACACTGCATTGGTGTGTTCATAGCATAGTACCTACTGCTATAAAGAATAGCACAGGGGTCACTTTTATATTATCTTCCTTATTTCCATTTCAGAGTCAGAATAAAACCAGACCAGTTTTTGAGATAAATTTACTGAACAGAGGAGAATTTTCAGGCATACCAATTCTGTAGTTGCAGTATTTGTTTTCTGACTGAATCATTTTGTTATCTAAGGTCCAATAGTTTATTATCTTCTGGATCAAATATCATTGGCATTTATTATAGACTTCATCCTCCCTGACCTGCTGGATATAACTTTCCTCTTGTCACAAATGCCCTATTGTGTGGCACCTGCTGAATTTCTGCAGACTATAGGTACTGCCCCATTCCCACTTGCTTTCCCACAAACACTGATTTTTGCTAAATGGAATGCAGACTCCAGAACACAGAAGTACAGGGAATTTTCAGATGTCTGTAAATATACTCTATTCATTTTGTCAGAACCAGTAAACCAATTAAAATTGCCTTGAAATAAAAATCGTACAAGAACAGATGGGCAGCATTCATTTTGTTTTCCTGCTTATGAAGTGTGGGAAAGTACTTAGAAAGCAATGAAAACTACTATGTTAAAAGGGATTTGAATAATCATTTGAAATAGGTTTTCATATTTGCATGAGCTGAAATTCACACACTTGGCAATTTACATTCAAAATACAAACCATTTCCAGGATGTATATGGCTCATGGAGAATAAACACAAACACACAGTTATCTGCAACTGGTATGATTTACAGCGGCAGCTTCTCATAGCAAATTTCATCTGTCCACTGGGACTTTCACCATTTTATTGCTCAGACTACTCTCATATCATATAAATTCTGCAAAAAGAAATATTATTTTCTCTTAGGAACAAACATGCTAAGATGTTCAGTTTATTTAATTTTATTTACAGTATATGCATACATTTTATTAATATGAAACTGCAAGGACTTTTTTTTTAAAATGATGTTAAATGAGGTAGTATGTGTCATCTACTGACAGCTTCTGCTTTTTCCTTCAGATTGATTATTTATACCTAAGCCATTTGTTACCTGAATGAACATTTTTCCTAGATTTTTGTCCTTTTTTTTTATAAGTATAATCATAAAATGTTTCATGCTGTATATAAATAACAACAAAAATAATAGAAACTGTATTTATTATCTGGAAGAGTGGTGAATTTCAATATCCAGACTGCATTTAGTGTAGAATTATTGAATTTATGAGTTTTGTAGAGTTCTTTTAATGCATAATTGGGCAAAGATATCTTGATACTACAGGTACTTGTGATTTCCATTTCATGTCCACAGAATAATATAAGCTACAAAATATCCATCCACTTGAACATACTGAAATAATTACAAAGCATACATTTCTCATGTATTTTCTTTGTATTTACTACACATTTAAAGGAACATGTACCTAATAGTAGTCCTAAATCATTTTTGTCCTCGGACAGTTGCAACTCTCAGTTGTGTTACAATTATTTTTAATATCTATGAATCTTAAACCATTATCTTCATTTTGTCTCTGTTCTTACCTATTTAATCAGTGGCTTCATAGTGTAATACTCAATGATAAGTCTGCAGATTGAACCTCATGCCTGTAAAGAACATTATTGACCTCAATGGTTCTACTTGTATAGGAACCTACCTATTGGGATAATGTTATGAAACTAGTACCGTAAACTGCTAGAATAGATGTCACTAACTATTAATGAGCCATTAACGACCAATTACATTAATAGATGTGATTAACTAGTTCCATTAACAGCCTGAATGATTCCATGATTCACATTTTACTCTGAATTTCCAGAGCTCCTATAAATTATAAGTATTTTCTAGGTATCCATTAACAAATTATTGCCTTAATTAAAGCAAAAGTCATTACCAGAGTCATAAAAATGACCCCAGATCACTACCAGTAAGGAACTTTACTCCTTGCCTAGAAACCTTGTACATATATACCAAACAAAATTCAATAATGAATAGAAAGATATAAAACCAGTAGTCTTGTCAGAAATATTTATAAGGGAAATGTATGTCAATAACATAGAACTGCAGTGTTTCAGAGCCTGGATATTAATAAAGGCACAGGATAAAATTAATTTGCAAAATTAGACCAGAGTTTTTCTCATCTATAATAAACTCCATAGTAAAAGCAGAAAACATTCTCATTATTTCTTTAAAGTTTGGTAAAATTAAACAGTACTTGGAGAAAAGACTTACTAAGGGATGAGGGATCCTTGAGTTTTCTGTTATTTGCTTGTTATATTGCTGAACTGGCACCTTTCTATAGTTTAATTTTTATATATTATGTAATGCTGAGAGTAAGAAAGGCAAGAGACATTTTGTAGTGAAGTGGAAATTTTTTAAAAGAAAAAATCCCTGGTAGGCACCAACTGCAATGCATTTTGAATGACAAAAACTGTAGTCAGAAAAAAATATTCCTTAATTGTTTATTTATGATAGAAATGTTAATTGTCTTATGCTTTACATGGACTGTACAATAAGACAGGTTAATTGGACTGAGTAATGGCTTGCTCTAAAGTCACAAGCTTAGAATAATTAAAACTCCTGCATCATGTTAACAGAACTCTCTTGTCATTTGGACTCAAAGGACATTGCTTTACATTTCCTTTATTTTCTCTTTCTGGTAAATAGTATGTGATTTGTACCATAAATGAAGAAATCCAATGACAGAGATTTGGTTGGCTACCAATATCACATGAGACAGATTTTTACGTGGATTTGAATACTTCGTGGGGAATGGAAGGACTACATCAGTTTGAAAGACTTATGGTGGTTCTTTCAAAGCCTTATTTGCATCTACCAGTACTGAACCAGACAGCAGGAACCCTTAGTACTGCCAGGAAATTAAGTGGCCTCTAATTGCTTATATGTTGACTGCAGGCTTTTCAGAAACAAATACCTTACATAAAATATCTCCTAGGTCACTGAGCAGTGCAATAGGCACATGCTTACTTATAAGAAGGGCAGCTGAAGAGATAGATGAAGGCTTATAAGAGTGGCAAGGCAGGAGAAAAATCATTATAAAAGTGGAATCTAATTCTCACTGATCTTTATTCACATCAAGGCAGCTTTACAGCACAGTAGCCACATAATAAAGGATGAAGTAGGTGTAAATTACAGTTATAACTACAGTATGGCAATACAGTAGTGTCAAAGCAGCATAAAAAGACCTTTATTGCAGGCAAGGTTTTGATAACTGCTGTTCTCATAGCTGTACCTGAGCAACTCTAGAACTGTCTGTGGCAAAACAGAGCTCAGAAAGTCTATCACTGGCCACTTACCTGGCAGCAATTTGCTAGCACTGTTTGTAATACCTCACCTCTTGCTTGCTCTAGCAGATTTGTCCAAAGCCAATACAAACTGCATTGCATACTGTCCAATATATTTTTTCCCCCAAAGTAGAATTGTCCTTGTTGTGTGTAAGGTCCAGGTCCACTAAGTGACAAGAAACATTTGAGCTGGAGAGGCATAAAGATGAAACTTGGAGTGAAGAGAGAAAAGTTTGGGATCAAATAATAAGGGAAAAGAAACCCTTAGAGAAGAGAAGTGAAATACATAGTTCTAATGAAGAAGAGTTGTGTATCAGTTAACTGTTTCATGAAGGACATTCTATTTCTCTCATAGGATAGTTTTACCTTGGCTAACATTAGTGTGTCTCTAGTTGTCTGAAAGATTCATTCTCTTAGAGGCTAAAAAAAACCCAAAACCTTAGAGAGATAAGCTGGTGTACGGAATATAAATAGGACATTTTATAACTTTCTCGTCCAATTTTTCCACAAGACAGAATGTTCTATTCTGGTTGAACATAAAGCAAAAAATATCTTCACTCTGGAAAGGACACAGAGAGAAACCAGATAAGTTGCTGAGAAAACCACTTTTTCTCTTGTCAGATTAAGACTAAGACAAACCCATTGTGTTCATATATTTTTGTTCCTTCCTGCTTCTGAAGGATACAGTTGCATAGCATTTTCTGCTTTACTTTTTTAATTGACTCAACTATTACAGATTTCTTCTGAAAAAGCATAATATTACTGCTGTGTCTAGTCTGCACTTTTGTACATAGTGATGTCTCTTACACAAAACTATGAACTATGAATTTGCTGATATTATATCCTGACTGTATTAAGAATAACCGCTTTCTAAGTTTTATCTTTTAGGTGTGTGATTGGCCTTGGAAACAGAGATAATGTTCACGTTTCCACTCACACCTCTTGATCAGAGCAGATTTCCAGTAGGTGTACAGAGCTCCGTTTGAATGATGCTGTTCTTAGTGTATGTTATATGGTGATCATCCAAAGCTTATAATTATTTTATGCAAATAGTTTAAAGAATAAATCAGGAGAGAGTAACCCTCAGACTTTGCTTCAGCTATTGACAAAAATGGGGGATATGATACACATCTGCTCATTTTCTACAGGACAGCATTTCTTTTCTGCGCTCATGTACAATCTTGCTGGATTACCTTCTTCAGGTGTGATTATGATATGTTAATTCACTAAGACAGTTATGAACTTCCCATACTTTCACAAAAAGAGAACAGAAAGGTATTTCTGAGCAAAATCCTCAAGAACAGAATTTAAAAGAAGGACAATATATTTTGTCACTTTTCAAATAATGGTAAGTCTTTTCCTGATTATTTCATGCCAGTACCTATTTCTGAAATAAAATATAAAGATGATATAAACACAAGGTTAGTTACTATATAACTTTGAAACACTGAAATTAGAAGTGTAACAGATAATTTCAAATAGATATAAATCCTGGCCTTTAAAGTAACAACTAGCCACCACCCTTATTGCTGCTGTCACAAAATCAGGCTAAAACTGCAGAGCTTTGAGAGCTAGATGTCAAGAATTTGGTAGCAATAAGGTACCACTTCTTAAGGCAGATATGCTCTCTTACTAGAAAAATCCACACTGTTTAGGTTTTCTGCAATAGTTGTTTAAAGGTACCTGTGTGAGATTTCATTGAATTAAACTCTTATCCTGTTTTAATGCAGTCAGCAGTGGAAATTAATTTTACATTTACATCCAGAATCTTATTCTTTAATATTATGTTCCAGTGAATCTAAGTGAATAACTGTGTAGAAAGATCATCGCTTCTATTGTCACATCACTATTCTGTGGTTTTCCACATTGTGCAGAGCAGAGAAAAAGAGCAGAAATAAATTCTGTGATTTCTTATCACTTGTTAGATTAACACTTCACTGTGTGAACTACAGTGCACCCCTACGCATGCTCCTCTGTATCACTATTTGAGTTATCTAGCATTCATTTAGGCTTCACAATATAGCATACAAAGATTGCAATGTTAATTTTTGAATGAAATCCAAAGGCAAGTTTAATTTTAAACAGCATTAATTTTCATGGTGAAAGACTTAATTGGCTTGTCTTATGCAAGGATGTTAATATTAAATTTGCTATTTAATAAAGACTGATGAACAAATGGAGGGAAGTTTGTCAATGAGTAACTTGTTAAATAAAATGATAGCATACCTATGTGGATTCTTTTTCTTTTTAGGGATGAGTCATACTACAGTACAAAAAAATCCCAGCAGGAACAGCATGGAAACAAAGCACTCCATATCAACCGGATATGAAAGACTGTAAAGGGCACCAATGACTTTCCCATTCTAGTCATAATAGCCCCACAGTATGTGTTTTAGATGAAAAACACAGAGTCATAAAAAGTCTTTGGTTTAGTCAGTTTAGTTCTGTGGCAATGTCAACGACACAAGACTATACTGTGGTAAATTTGTAAATTTGCTTCAGCTGGCCCTCTCCTCTGAAAAGATCAAACATATTTAGTTTCTATATCCAAAAGAAAAAAAAGATGGTTTACTTATTTGCTTTTATTCTGTACACCTTCAAATCAACCATCAAAAAAAAAGGTAACTGTTCTCATGTTCATTTCATCTCAGACAGCTGAAACCTCATATGAATTTATTTCATTGAGTATATCTAGTTTGGGCAATAGATCCCTAAAGAACACTTGTGAATCTCTGAATCTTTCAAATACAGACTAAGTCCATGTCTCTAATGTCTCTTGGGGCAGATTTAAAACTTATTTTGGAACTCATTTGCTTCATTCAATGAAGCTAAAATTCTGTCTGTGTGTACTATACATACTTGGATTGCCATTACTTTCCTCTGGGTAGGTAAGAGAAGAAGAAATCCTAGCAAGCCTTTGAATTGAGACTGTATCATAAAGTAAATGTTTCAGAAGTAATCATATTAGTTCAGCTATAAAGCATCCTAAATACCACATTTAGTGCTAGACTCATAAAAAGAGATGGCAAGGTACTGCAAACACTCCAAGTGGCATTACAGTATCATATTTTGGTCCTTAAGAAATTGTATTCCCACAGTCACATCACTGCAGTTTCACCACTGACAGTGGGAAAATTATTCACTGATATTGGTGTTTGGAATGTTGTTCCCTGGTAGCATAATATTCACTTTGACATTGCTTCTAAAAATGAGGGGAATGCTGCAGGGATTTTTCTATCAGGCTTTATTGTGCCGGCTGTTTATTTTTATTTAAATGAACTTGGTTACTCCAATCATATGAAATGTTTCTATAAAGCCTATGTTTTATGGTTTCCTTAAAAAGACAGTCACGTAAATTTCTCCCTAGTAAACTCAGAGGCCCTATAAATAAGCTGCAATATGGCAGTTTCCTTCTGTAAGGACCATTTGATGACTGGATCATAAAATCAGAGTAAAATGAACTTCTCATCTGAAATGGTAGAAATATCAATGTTTGTTTTCCCATCCCTAATTAGATTACACACAGTCAACACAGCCCAGCCATTCTGTGATACACTGTTAACAGGCCCTTCCAGAATGAAGATGTTCAAGTAATTAAAAAGAAAATAGACTAATTTACCCCTGTTTCTACTGTTCTCATCCTATTGGAACATCATACATTTTGAGAATGTGAGATAACTAGTGCACAAGAACCTCAGACAGTGGTTATGTGCTAGAACCATGTAAAGAGGGAAACATTTTAGGCTCTTGGCTGGCAAAGAAGGACCAAAGAAGGCATATATGGTATACTAATATGGAGATAAAATGTCACAGGACTGTCACAGGGGACACAGCTTCTGAATAATAGAACATTAAGGTATACATAGTTTGCATAAAGAAAAGAAAAGAAAAGAAGGATCGATGAAAGGAAGTTTAAAAATAGGAAATCAGACTTTTTCCTTCCTATTTGAAAGGAAAGCTCCCTGATGCTGAGATTATTCATTACACCAGGACAGAAGCAATTTGTTCAGCTACAGCTCAGGTAGTGTCAGCAATTTCATTATAAATCCATTTCTAAGAGGTCTAAAGCCTGACTGTAATAAATTTTTCTATGTTGAAACATTTCCTTAAACACTTCTCTCTGAGCATCAGAAAGCTATCACAGACTTATGCCTACCTCTTTTTCTCATTTCCTGGTTAAAAAAAAAAAAGAAAATATCGATTTTAATTATAGTATTTCACAACATCTAGGTGCTTTATTTCACTCATTCTTTTAAATCTGTATGTGGTTTAACCTTACTTTAGAAGCAGTAAAGGGCAGCTGAACTATCCTCTGTGGAATCCTCCCGCTTTACCTTCTTCCTCCTCTTCCTCACAACTTTAGGCTTTTGTAAACAGTTAACTTGCAAGGACTTTATATCTCTATAATGTGTGTGGCCGCTCAGCTTCTACTCCTAAAAATTCAGAAGCAGCTGAGTTTATTCTGGTAATAGCTTGTAGTTTCCTGAGGTGAATATTCAAAACACTTTCAAAACTTTCAGTGAATTTTGTGCTCTCTGTCACACCACTGGATTTAAAAAAGCATAGAGGCTAGTAGTAATCAGTGAAATCTTCCCACAGGTTATCACTTAGAGTCCTTGAAATTGTTTTGTGTTTTTTTTCTTTGACTATTTTTTGAACCTAGGGCAATTTAGCATTCTCCTAACTTTCCTATATTCCCTCTTTCTTCATTCCACAGGTTTTATCTAAAATCCTCCCCCAAAAAGGTTGTCATCTGAGTCTGTCTCACATGTTTAAAGAAACACCACACACATTTTTAACATCCACTCAGGTAATCACGTAGCCTGTGAGTATCAGCAGGTACCTTACTGTTTTTCAGCTGAGGGATATTTATTCATATATTCTATCTTCCACTGCTTTCTTGAAAAGCAGCCATGTTACAGTATGTAATTTCACAGAACACTACCAAAAAGAATTAATCAGTGTAAAGACTAAGTCTTAAAAAGTTCTGTCAGCATAACAGCCCAGTGCACTATTGCTTTTTCTTATTATAGTTCCTGTAACAATTGAGTCCTGCATTCCAGTACAGTCAATTAAATTTTCCTACAATACATTTTCCATTTCTTGTGAGTTCTTCATCTCTTTTTGGATTTGCATACTTCCTTTCTATTTTTGTACTCCTGTCAGCTAATGGAAACTGAATTATATGCATTAATAGGATACATAACTCAGTAATGTTCAAGTGCAGGTACTGCTTTCTGGAACTTTAAATTAAAATTTTCCACTGCAGTTGCTTTCAACAGATTATTACTTTAACTTGTATAACAGTTAAACAGATTTAAAATTAATTAGTTCCCAAGCAGTGCAGAAATTAGTGTGGGATTTTTCAGTCAATGAAGTATAATGTCACAGCAATATGATTTATTTAAGCAGCGACATTCTAAGTAAAGTTATTTAAATTATAGAACCACTTAGTATCACTTGATGATATAATACAGCAGAACATTTCATGCACTCTTTTATAGAAATGTTTACATTAAAATAAATTTTGTCCCTACAAATAACTTATGCAAAAATTAGCATTATTTCACAGCATTGTACAGTGCAGAATGGTAAAGGAAAATTTCAGCTTATTTACCACAGGTCTTATATTTGAAATTAGTATAAGATACCTCTATTTTTTTTCCTTCTTCTAACAGCCACCACACTGCAGCAAGTGGTAGTACAACACCTGATGTACTGAGAGACAGTGAGGGTACTGCAGTAAATCCTGAATAGGGTGACTTTGCAAACTGAATTTCTTCATAAAGGTCATTAAAAAACAATGGTTTTCATCCTTCTGCTATTCAAAAAAATCTTGTCCTGTGCCTTAGAAGCGTATCAAAACTTGTAAGTCCCTCCGTCCCTGCTTTTAATTGATGGTATTTTAAAATGAAACTCCAGAGACATGAACTGCGTCAGTTGCTGATAGATTGAAGAGCAGGGTTTGACTAGTCTGCAATTACCTCCACTACATTAAACTCCTTTAGCAGTGCCAAGTACTTATTGCATTAGAAAATTCCAGTGTGGGATCATATCGGGATCTGTGACTTGTCCTCTAGGGGAGCTGAAGATCAGGTGTCTTTTTTTTGTTTGCTTATTTTTATAAAAGCATCTCTTATGAGGTGCAACAAAACTGTGGCTAACATCTTTCTGTGATTTTTCAGATACTTTTAACAGCTACCAGGTTAATAGTAGGAAAGAGTTGTCTTAGTGTAATTACTTGGTAAAGTGAGTGCAAATGCTTGTGAATATGCCAGAGAGGTGAAACACTGCAGATTTCACTGAGTTTCTTTCCTACTGTACCACAAACTTGCTTTGCAGTCTCCATCCATGGAGGTGCTTTCCCTTGGGGTTGTTTTTACTACCAATTCCATATGAAACACAGCTGAAGTGACAATCTCTCACCTGCTTTTTTTTTTATTGAAAACTTGCAAAGTTATGAATGTCAGGTGATTACAAAACAGTAGCTCAGATTCAGGTTAAATGCAGCCTTTGATGAACACAGTCTGGGACTGAAGCTTAAGAGAGAGCACAAAGGAGTCTGATTGCTTTTACTCTGCATACAAACACTGCTTCATGTGCAGACATTGGACTAGAATCATCATATTAGTTATTTCTGTCTGCAAGTCACAGTGATAAATCTATGCTCCTTTAGGTCATCTCTTATTTCCTCTTGGAAAAACTAGGTCCTTTAACTAATTGCTCCAACTTTACTTGCTTTAACACATTCTCACAATGCAAATAGTAAAGACTGTTTTGTGTATTGGCTTTTTTTACAAGGACAAGGCAGAAGAAGAGGGTAGCCTGTGAGCACAGCCAAATCTTTGTCACATTAGGACATTTTATTGCACTGGGATATTTTACTGTATTATCCATGGAAAGCTTGCCATTTCTATACAAATGCAATCCCGGTCTATTGAATATGTGATAGCAACAACAGTTTGTTGAAATATGTTTTAGATTACACTCCTTCATATTTTTAAAGGGATCTTAATTGGTTCAACTACTAAGAAGTAGTTGCAGCAGTATCTGAATACTTAAAAGACTTCTGCTGATCAACTATCTGGTTTTCCTCTCTGTGATGAAGGGCACAAGAATTAATAGCCTTAAACCAATCCTTCAGGACAGTATTTGGAGATCTTTTAAACAGAAAGGTGAAGAAAACTCTTAACTTCATTGTCTGTAAGAACTCCAGAATCAGTATTACAGAGTGTGAAAAATCCTTAAGAAACTTTCAGAAATTAAGACAGGAGTCTGTCAGGAAACAGAGGAAAGTCGTTACTTTCCAAAGGCAGACTAACCATATGACCTCTTGCTTTCCTTTTCCTCCAGTGGTATAGTTATCTATCAGGACTGCTATTCCACTATTTTGCATTGGTCACTATAAATGCATGTTCAATATCCTGCTTAATGTCTTAGGTGTTTTATGGTCTTCACTAGCTGCTCAACATGTGAGAAGATGCTTTCTCCTGTCTCAAAGCCAAGAAACCTCTAGAAAATTCTGGGTGGACACTGGACAGATGGGCTCTTCTTAGTGATTTCATACTTCCTGCCTAAGGCAAAATCATCCCTTTCATTCTCAGTGTGTCCTGTCTGGATCTGATCTTTCTAGGAATAGGAATATGTCAAAAGGATATATTTTGTCTATATGTCCCAGCAAAACAATGCTTTCAGCTTCAAACTGGGATTCCTTTTTCTTGATACTACTTATAAGATAAAGCACGTAAGAAGT
This sequence comes from Piaya cayana, assembly GCA_013389865.1. Lineage (NCBI taxonomy): Eukaryota > Metazoa > Chordata > Aves > Cuculiformes > Coccyzidae > Piaya > Piaya cayana. The sequence goes on along the minus strand of WAAB01004730.1, from coordinate 32,837 downwards.
ACTGACTCCATTTACAGTATCACTCTTATTAGTCATCTGGCAGTATTAATAAAATAATTGAAACTAATTAATTGTCAGTAAATAATGGAGCCCGAGTATAATCAATCAAACCTAAATGAAATTAACTGACTGATAAATCAGATATATGGGCTATCTGGATTGGATGACATTTTTTCTCCCATTTGTTTTAAGGAACACTCTGAGATATCAAATAGATAGAGGATGACATACACAGTCATGTGTGTATATACATATATTTTGCTGAATTTTGCACTGTCTTGTTTTGTCCTCTGCAACAAATGATAATACACCTATTATCATAGTGTGTTAGCAGTATTGAGAATCACAAACCACCAAAAAAAAATTATTATTTTTTCATAGATCACTAGATGTGGTTTACAGTATACAGACATCATTAAAAATTACATTACTTTCTCTATTTGCATGATGGTTCTGAGGGGGTTTTTGCCCTTGTCCATGAGAACAATTTGCAAACTTTTCTTTGAAATAGGAAAATTCTAAATTTAGTCTTTTTAATGAAGGCTGCATAAATTTAATCACAAGTCTGCAAGAGCAATAACTTTCGAAGAAATATTAAGAAACATATAAAATCACAACAGTTGACACATTTCTATCACTTTATTTTCCCATAAAAATATTATAATACTGCAGAGAATTCCTCTAAACAAAATCCTCTATATGCCTAAGTTGGTACTTTCCTACTTCTCCAAGACACATAAATCTGATTGCCGTTGGTACTTAAGGCCCCTTTTAGACCTCTGGAGAAGAGAGTACAAGGACCTAGAGGTGAGCAGAGATTTATTTTATGACCAGATTAATTTTTTTTTCTCTGTCAGGATAAGATAAAAGGTTTAAAAGTGGAACTTCAGTTCCCAAAAAAGGAGATAAATTATTCTTAGTGCTAACATTATCTTTTGCTTGCTCCAGTGTCTTAAGGAAAAAGTGGAAAGAAGCTGCGGGACAACGCTACTAGCTTTCGCATCCAGAGATGGTTTGTTCTGAGTTATTTTCTGAGATTTTTGTTTTCTTTTTTTTTTTTTTGATATAAAACGATTACAAAAAAAGAAGTAAGATTTATCCAAGTATATCTGGAATTACTCCCTTTTCCTAGGATTCTCCTCAGCTTCTTTGAATAGTTAATTATTTTTTCAAATATGTATTAATTCTTGCTATTTCTCAACATTTTCTTATCTATCATTATTTTATGTCACTTTTTTTTCCCAATTTGATTCTATTTTTGTTTTTACAGCAGAATAAGTAATGGACAAAATACTTAAATCTGTTAATTTAAGCTTCCTGATGGTATCCAAAATATTTCAAGATTTTAGGATACAAGGATTCATAATTAATACATATATTCTTTCAGTTTCAGTTCAGATTGACAGAAGTTATTACATCCAGTGCTGGAAAATTAGAATTAATTACAGTTTAACCTCCTATAAATTAATATTTTCAGTTTTCCAGGTTTACCTGGACACTTCAAATTGTATTTTCTGTTCCATTTATTAATGTATACATGTTGCAAAACAATTAAACATCTTTTTTTCTGGTGTTTGCAGAAGAGTTTAGACCCCATAACACTGTGATGACTTCAGAGCTGCTTCCTCAAAGAGAGAGATGACAAATTGTGTTAATTATAACAAGTGTCAGTCGTTGAAATGATTTATTGCAAGAACAATGATTGGTCGCTTATACGCTGCAGAATGGAGGCCATGCAAGACTTTTTTTCACATGAATCTAAGCACACTGTATTCACAATCCTAGAAAAAAAGGAAGCTATAATAGCTTTGTATATAAATTGATATAATAGCATAGGTGACTAATTAACATACTCCTATTGTAAGCATCATATCTATTTAGGCAAAAAAAAATGCGAAACATAGTGACATGTGATTGTTATAATAAATTTTAAGGACGTTTTCATGTTTTAAATACCTGTGCTTACTATGCTTCATTCCAATGCAAGCAACTGACATTTAGTATGTTGTGACCATTTTAAAAGATACAAACATATGAAACATGTTAAAAAAGTATTTAAAAATAATTAAGTACAAGTTTGATTCCTTTATTGTTTTTTTCTTAAGATGATGATTATTTTCAAAGGGAAAAAACCTTCTTTACAGGATTATAAGTGGTATTAATAAAGTGTTAATTGTCTTTTACTTGGACAAAAGGAGAAAAAATTATCTGAAATGTGTTTGGAACTATCATCTTTATGGCTGTTTGAGGTTAGTCTTGTTTCCTTGAAGAACAACTATACAGCCTTGCTGCTGAAGTAAAAACAGAATCAAAGCATTGTCAAAAGGTATCAATTGCTCAGAGGCCTGGCACATTTTTACCAATATCAGGCTTCCTAAATAATTGTTTTTAGCTACATTTTCATTACTAGACCCTCAGAGTTGCTGCAAAAGTAAGGCTTAGCAATATAAGCAATTTTTTCTAACAGTAGGCAAGAAATTTAAAGATTAAAAATAGAAAGTGAGGAAAAGAAAGTAAAAGAAACATGAATATTAATGATGTAGGTAGACACAAATGTGCCTTAGTGCCCTGAACTTTTTCTCAGAGAAGACAAAGAGTCTTTCATTTTGTCTACTTAGAATACCTTGCAGAAAGTGGATGACAAATGGCCAGTTACAGCCGGGGGGATATTAATGCCCCATGTGATTAAGGGCATGACAGGTATAAGAAGGAACTCACTGTTTCAATTCACTTGAACTTCCAGTACCAATATCTTATTATAAACCTCAAGCTGCAAGATCTTTCCTATTATCTTAGCTATCACTCAGATGTAATTTATAGCACCTAGTGTCCACCTGAAGATGAGAATCCAGGACATATGTCATGCCATAGTGTACCCAGGTATTTCTCAAGAAAGGCATGGATTTTTTTGCAGGTCCCACATCAAATTATGCAATGTGGAAGTATCAGATAACACAGAATTCCTCTGTTTTGTTACCAGAATATCTCCTATAATATTAATTCCTTCTTGGGCATAAGTGCCATGTAGTATTTCAATTGGATTATTAGTAGTTTTGCCCCAGCACAATCAAATTTTCTAGCACTGTCTTTTTGCTGATTTCTCTGAAAAGCATTTTACAAGAATTTCTGTTGGGCCTTCATTAGACTGAAAGATACTAAGTGTAGTCCTGCATACGACCTTCACCTGAGGGGCATATTACTTCTGGCTAAAAGTTTCATCCCTGGAACTGGCAACACAGGGTCAGGATTTTTCTGAGCTATTCTAAGAGATTAAAAAAAAAAGACAAACATGACGAATAAGCTAAAGGTTTTATTCATGGAGTTTAATAAACTGAAGGTGATTAATCTCTCTGCTCATAGAAATTAAAAGCTACAGTTTGGTTGGCTTTGGCTGTCCCCTTTTCTTAATCTTACAGAAGTCTCTTCAAACTCTGTTTTGAGAGATAATGCTAAGAGAAAAGAGCAGAACAATGAGAAATCTGCCTCATCTACAGCCTGAAAGGCAGGAAATATGTTTTAGTCTTATCAGTTGGGCCTTCTTTTCTTTGTGAATATTGGAGTAGGCAAAGAGGGGAGACAATTGTTCAATTACTTGCAAGTATTATTCATACTTTGCCGAAAATAGCTTAAGCAAAGGAAGTTTTGAGCTTAAAGATTCTTTTATTAAATATTTAGGAATACTGATGGGAATTAAAGTTATTCTGATTTTTATAGAGTGCAACATAAGCTAAGGATATCATCTATTTTTTTCTTGTATCCACTGTGCCAGGAATATTTAGAATAATGAAGTACCAAAAATTACCTCTGCAACACCCAAATTCCCAGTTGCTCTCCTTATTTTCCAGAAAGGCTTTAGGTGGCCATTAACATTTCACAAAACTCACCTTCTGGGCTGACATAATTTATTTCTTGTTAGGATGGTAACTCATACTAATTAAGATAAACTGTTTCTAATTAATTGAAGCTTGGCATTTGTAGACTCAATTCTAAATGTCTGTAAAGAACAAAGCAATCAGAATCAGATAAATGCTATTGATTTTGTAAGTGTCCTATTTAAACTCCTTAATATGCTTTACTTATATGCATATTTATGTAAAAAGTTCTCAGAAAACCAGTATTAAGTGAAAAAAATCACTCACTAACTCCTAATGTGGTGGAAAACTAGGGATTAATGGGACCACACCCCCTAAAAAGGACTATTGGTTAAGTGATCAGTAAGGTTCATTTTGAATTGATGTTACCTATTATAAGAGAGAAGGGACATCTTCTACCACATAGAGCAAATAGTCACAATAAATGGATGGAGCTGATGCTGAAATAACTCCTTACCATCTTCGCTTTTATCATTTGAAGTTTATTGTGGAATTTCAAGCTGAAGAACTTTTTTTGTGTCTGCCAGAAAGGCATATTTTAACTCCATTTGATCCAAGTGATACCTCCTTGGAGCTCTCTGTCATGGGATTAAAATTCATAAACTTTAACCCCTAAAATTGACACTGTTCAGGATGGGGCCTGGAGATTGATATTTTTGTTCAGAAAAAAATGGCTAGTCATTATTTACTTTGCACATATCATCATGACAACAAAGGATGTGCACTCTCTGAAATCCTACTGCTCACTTTTTTTCAAACCATGAAAGGTCATATTGGGGAAGTAGGGTGTCTTCCTCAGGGCTACTATTTTTCTCACAAGGCAAAAGTAGATACAAGAATTAATCAGTAACATGCTTGTTAACTTATTCAAGTTGACAAAAGCAGGAAAACAACTAAGACATATTTAGCAACCAGTCATACACAGTGATACTCTGGATCATCAAAATATGTATCACAGACATAGTTCCCACTGTTTCCTCCCACTGTTAGCACAAGTAACCCATTTTAAGTTTATTTTTTTCAGGAATGCCTCCAATATTGCCATCATAGATAAATCTAGAAATATACTATATCTATACTACATCATATACTAGATATGTGATCATAGTGGCCTAGATGACATATCATAGGTTTAATGACTTTAAATAGCTTTGTTAATATAAAAGGCCATATAGTGGCAGTCACTGTGTTTTTATCTGTAGTTCTTACTACCTTTACCGCTAGTTGGCCTTGTGAGTTAAAAACATAAAACTGTGTCACCCCTCCAATAATTCAGATTGATAGGGTTAAGGAAGCAGAGAGGAAAAGTGAGGTTTGCTTTGAAAAGGCAGTTTGAATTTCCTTTCCTGAAGTTAAGAGTTACAGAAATGCATTTACTTGCCTGTGAAACAGTCCCCACTCTGGGTTTCTCCTGAAGCATGCAAAAGTGGCTAAATCCATACTGATATTTAAGGTTCTCTTTGAACTTGGAATCATGTCTGTAAATACAATTTCCTTGCTGAACTACCTATGTTTACAATCTGACAGCAGTCTGTACCATCCCTAGGGAGTACTAAGTCTGCCACTTCAGCTCTGCAAGCAAAGACCTCCCAAATACATTGTATGGTAGAGAATGTCCTTGGGCTTGCATGCCCCAAGGACAGGCAGCTGCCCTGTGGCACTTCCCTGGGCCGTATGTCCTCCTTTGCCTTCCTCCCTGCTACTGCCATGTTTAAGTAGACACAGAGGTAGAGAATATGTAACTAAACCCCAAGAAGGGCTCTAGTTCACAGAGCACAAAGAAACATCACTATCACATTTTACTGTGATTGAAAAAATAGTATTTGCCTTAGGGGTGGCTTTTTGAGTGGTTTTCAGTTTGCACTGTAGATGGGGAAGAGTTATTCATGAGTTCAGTGATGATCTCAAGATCAGCACTCAAATGAAAAATTTCAACCTGGTCTATTTCTTAAAAAAATAGTTTGTTGATGGAGTTCATGAATTATCAGGAGCCTGTTCTTTTCGAAGAATAGTAGAATTCACATTGCGAATCTGATGGAGTCAGAGTCCTGATATTACAAGAGACGCTTTCTCCCAATTTCCTTTGTTATAGTTTTAAGGAAAAGATAGAACTGTGATCTACTTCATCCACTTCAAATGAAGCCAAGCTTATGTTATCGTTTAGTCTTCTGAACTCAGTACACAGCATATGGGCTTCTTCATTTTACTCTTTGAAATGCTTCCTTTTCCAAGAATGTGCTGTAGGGTTACTTGTTTGGAGTAGATCAATTCAGCTCTTTCACTCTATAGAACACTTTGTTTTCTTAAAAAGCCACAAAGAACTAGTTCTTTTACAAGTTACATAAGCGAGAATGAAGAAAAGAAACTAAAGAAATCCTTGCTTGAGAGGTATGTACAGTGCTTTAAGATCTTACTACAAATACATATGAGTTCAGTCATCCTGGTAATTAATGCCCATTATGATGACTTCCAGAATGAACTGCACTTCTTTATGGCAGTGGTCTAGTAATCTTTTTGTGAACAAGCACCCTCAAAATATCAATGGAAGATTGCCTGACTACTGATTCCAGAATCTAACCCCTTATTTTAAACAGCAAAATAAAGCAAAACACCACAAAGACACAGAAGGTAAAGTATTTCTCTAAACACATGCCAGAAAAACAAATAATTCAAAGCATATCAAGACAGTTGTTACACTCATAACTAGGTATTACAATTTATCCATGTGTATTGTAAGTTATTGATTACAACATGGAAGAAATATGTATTCATTTCTGACATTGACTTATAAAGGAGATAAATATGGACAGAGCAAACTTTCATTATGCCAAGACACAATTAATCATAAGGTGAATAAAATAAATACAAAACCTGTGCCCCAAANTAAAGAGGGAAAATGATGGACTTAAATGAAATGAAAGCAAATTAAAGCAGACTAATCCATTTAGGGGTCAGTAGAGCCTGTCTAGAGTCTATTGTCAGTGTGGCTAGTGTGCACCCTACTGAAGGTAAGACATTTGTGAGACTCAGGGCTCTTTTCAGTGATGAATAACTCCCATTTTTTGCAGATGGTGAAATGGTTGCTCTTCCTTTGGTGTCCAAGGTTTGACTTAAAAAGTTACTACAAAAATACCAAACCAGAAGAGCAATGTGCAGAACTACAGCTAGGCATTTTAAATTCCTAAGTACTCAGAGTAATACTGTACCATTAGTTTTATATTTCAAGAAACTAGAGTGCATGTAGATGGTTTCTGCATGTAGACTGGTCCAAGTACAGTTGCAGTTTCTGCACTTACAGGATGCAGCCTGAGAAGTCCCTCAGGGTCATTTGCTACTACTGTCACAGAAAGAACAGTGACAGCACGGGAAATTTGTAATCCTTCTCCAGTCCTTTAGTCTTAGTCAGCTGAATATATGTCTGTTAGTGTAAGTGGTTACCCTGCTCTTTGGAGGTGGCATAAGAATATCAGTCCTGAGAGGATGTAAGGCATTTTGTAATATGCTCCTGAAAGACCATCAGCCTCCTGTGAACACATTTAGGAAGATGTGACACCTCAGTTTGGTATGTGGTTACCAGTTTGAATCGGCGTCAGTCAAATCATAAGACTAGAATATTTCTGTAATTTTGTTGTAATCCTAAAATCTTCTTATTAACAGATTTGTAAATGTAATATATAGTAAATGACACATGCGGTAGAATTAGGAGAATTTAGTAAGCTAAATGTAGCGAAATCAATGTGCCAGCATTTGAAAAGGAGTAATGTTGATTGATTTTTAAAAAAAAGTAATTCACTTCTATTGATTCAGAATTTTGGTCATAATTTTCACCTTTAGTAGACTTTAAAGTACAGGAACAATCTAATGATAAATCCATGTTTTAAGCCATTGCTTAGTATATAAAAACTTTTGTTTAAAAAGGAATCTATTTTTAAGTGATGCTTTAAATCTATCTAGCATATACAAATAGTACATACAAACCATAGGAACTCCTACTACTTCCTCAGGATCAAAAGAATATTTTCCTGCAAATGCACTAACAGTAAAACAAGTCATTGCTTAAAATGGGAATGTAGAAGGACCAAAGAACCCCAGTTAGTCTGAGAAACTATGACCATGAGAAACTGCTCCCCTTGTTAGATCAGATCTAAATTATTTCTTTTAAGTATGTTTTAATATCCTCATGATAAAGAGTAAATTGCTAATAGGCAGAGCTAAATTCATAAACCAGGCCTAAAGAGAATAAAATAATCCTTGAAGTATTGGTTTCTTGTTTCCTGAAATATCATATTCTAATTTAATTTTTAAAAATTTCAGCACTTTTTCTAAATATAAGTTTTACCTTCACTCTTTTTATTATTCAAATATGATGCAAATGTGGATTTTACACAGCATTTTACTACAGAGTAAAACACACATAACTGATAGGTCAGTTCTAAATTACTGAAATAAATAAACATCCCACGTCTGCAGTGTATAGGCCTTAAAATTCCTTAAGCAGCCATCTCTAAAAAGAGTAAAAACTGAGAGTTTGCAGTGCATCAAACTACCATTCCTCATCAGAGCATTACATTGACTATTGACATTTTCACAGAAGTTGTAAATAAAACTTATATTATAAATATATTAATCCCAATGCAGTCTGTTAATGAGATTTCTGAATAAAACTTTGTGTCATTATTGGGGCTACTTCCTTTTTCACAGATCCACAGGAGCCGAGATATTGTGGTGTGCACAGACCTGAAAATGACACAGGGTTCTCAAATTAGCTATGGTCACTTGACACATCTTTAGAGGTGACTTGCTATTTTCAGCACTCAGGTGCCTGGCAGCAAATGATGAACAAAAGCAAGCAGTGCCTAGAACATTTATCATTATAAAACAGTTCTGAGACAGGTTTTCCAAAGGTAGGTTTTTCTTAATGAATTAAAATCAACAGACACTGAAGTAGAAGCAGAAACTCAGATACCTGTTTATTGTTTCTGAACACTTAGTTTTTAAGGTCATTCTGTGAAAAACAGAATAGAGAAGTACTTTAGGGAGGTAGTCCCTCAGCAATACTTATTTTGTCTAGTAATCAGGGGTAGAGTACTAATACTCTTTCTCAGGAAATTACTGCTTTTCCTGGTTTTCATAAATAAAGGTGATAATTTAGTTCCAAGAAACCCTTTTAGGCCTCAGCCTAGCAAAGAAGATTCCTCTTCAAGGCTTTTAGATTAATGGGGATTTGGAGTATTCTTGTCAACTGCTATTATGTTAGTAGACACGCTTTTTGTCTCACTGGGATTGCAATCTTTGAAAAGCTCTATTGGGCACATTTCAGAGGCACAAAATGTGTGTAAACTTCACATTATCACTTTCCATCATAAAAGAAAACAACACCAGCAGTAGGGAAGAATTAATTCATTTGTTCTGCTTTCATTGCTAGGAAGTGTTGGATTACTCACAACAAATCTACCAGAATATTTCTCACTCTTTGTGGGATGGTGTGTTAGAGAATAGCAAAGAACAGTTTTATCTTTTACATCCTTCAGTTATACTGCAGCAGAAGCTGAATTTAAAAAGTAAAATGTCTATGAGGTGTATATACACCGTATACATGTATGTGTTTATAAATATGTATGTCCGGCATGGGAAACTACGGGACATTTTGGTAGGCTCTCAAACAAAATTTTCAAGTGCTTTATCTTGGTCCTGGAAGAAAACATAAGTTCACTTCTAAACTACAAGTAATCATTCAGTGTGTATTGTCATCACAGAAAGAAATTATAAATTTTGTGTGAAATCATAATTAGGACTTATTCTATGGGAACTTTGTTTTTCATATTTATAAAGATAAATTCCAGAGTGCTTATTTATTCTGATGTAACATTCATTGTCTTAATGTGTCTGATACATCCTCCTGAAAGTTTTAAGTCTGACGATTGGATGCACAGTTTTTTGAGTTGTAGAGAACTATCTTTGTAACGTCTTGTAAAACCTAAACGATATTTTGAGACTGCAGATATTTGATGTAATAAAACCAAACACAAAACTTTAAATAACTCTTAATATGTTATGAGAAATGGAATAATTCAAGTAATAAGATCAGTGCTGAAACTCTATCATCTTCACAGATTTCGGTATAGTTTGAAAAAAACGACAATAGCTTGACATAGTTCAAGCTATTTCTATGAAGTATTTGATCACCAGCACTCCAAATGAAACAAAATTTAGATTTTATTGCATTTCATCAATTTGCATCCGTGAAGTCCACATACACCTGTGTATTGTTTTCGGCAAAAATCCTCCCAAAACCCTCACAGCGTCCACAGCCCCCCTTCCTTCCACCCCCCACCCCCCTGTATAAACCCAAGGGAGGAAAGGTAGGAGGAAAGAAAGACTGAAAATACTGAAAACAAGCATACCACAGGCTGTAAGATTATATACTCATCTATTAATACTAATATGCAACTAAAATACCATCTACACATATTCCAGAGACCCCCAAGAAAGAAAAAAAACCCCTGCCACGAAGGGAAATTAAGAATCCAGAAACAGATCAATATAAGCTAACAAGAGAAAATAAATCATTACACTCCTCAGATAGTAAAATTTCACTCGGCATTCCATGCCGCTCTGGAGTCCGCAAGGCTTCACCGGGCCCGACTCCCACACACACAGACTGGCAGACCGACATCAGCACCAGACCTTCCAACACACACAACAGGAGACAAGAGGCCGCCGGAAGAGGAAGTGTCCAACCCCTGCAACACACCCTGATTTACGTAGAAAATCGCATGGAATACTGGGAGATGTAGTTCTTCCTCGGCCACAACCTGGCTGTTCAGAGAGAGTCCAAAAATCAAACCACTACAACCTGCTATACACAATACAAGTTGACATGCTTAGAGTCCATAACCAAAATGAATCTGTAGTTATGTTAACCAGAAACAGAGGGCACAGTTCAGTAACTGTAGCTTTACTAAGTTTTACCACTGTGTAATTAGGGATATAGAGTAGTACTGCTTGTAAATTGTTACCATAAACTATTGAAGTTTCTTGATGTAAAATGCTCCTGTTACTATGGATTTCTACAGTCACATGAGCCATAGTTTGCCGTCAATCATAAATGAAACACAGTCTGGGATTTCTGATGTGCTAAGTAATGACCTTTATAAGCTGCCTGTTACTGGCTGTATTTTTGTATTTTACAGCCAGAAACTGAGACATCACCCAGCAAAGGCTTCCTTAAAGCCCTGTGTTATCATGTAGAGTCTTGGTTTTAGAAAACTGTTTTTACTTCGCATACTTCTCATTCCACCTTTCAAAAAACTAATACAATTAAAAATGTGGGGAAAAAAAAGAAAAAAAAAATCTGGCTATAATGCCTATGTACTAGCTCCAGTTGAGATTTAATTTATTAACATTACAAGCAAATAAACATGGTAATATTGCTGTAGTTTGGTCTGACTCATCTAAGTCTAACAATCACGGTAACAAGTCAACTTAACATCTCACATGATATTTCCACTCCAACAATTTTATAAAGTTGTTCTGAAATCTTAAGGCTAGGAGTCTGTAGTTGCCCCAAAACTACAATTATATATACATATATATATTTATACATGAAAACATATATATATACACATGTGTATTTATACATATATACAGACACAAAATAAATAAATAACATCCTATTTGTCAGATGTTCTATCACTTTTAGAAGTTACAAAGAATTTTTACTGTGATGAAGGATTTAGGAGCCCTAACTCAGTAATTCAAGCATATTAAAAACTGATTATTATAGTAACTCCCAGGTTTACTGTTCTGGGACCTTTTAGTGACAGTTAAACCCTGCTGACTGCTACTGACACTCCAAGTTGTTGAAGATCTCACTGCTCAATCACTGATCATAAATAACTGGGGGAAAAAGATTCTTTCACACCTTTTCAGGAACCAGAGTTATTCAACAGCTATGTAACTTCATCTGACATGGAATTTATCACACACATTTGTTTTTTCAGGGTTGCTGTAGAGAGCAACTGTAGCATGCGTTACAGCAAATTGTCCTAAAGCTTCAGTAGTTTGAATGAAAACAAAAATAGTTTATCTAGGTTTCAAAAGAACTTTAATACCTACAATATGTTATTTATTGAACTGAAGAAAACACGGATTCACTCAAATGGAAGGAAATAAATGCCTAAAAAAGTAACAGGACAATTCACTAGATAGTTTTTGACTGACAATTATTAGCTACTAGAGAGGTTTCTAGTAAAGTTCCTCCAGAGTGACTGTAGGATTACTTTTACTAGTTATCTCTGGTCTTGCAAAATAGAGGGGAAAAAAAATTGTAGTGGTATTTCCTAATGATATAAGGTGTTAAAGAATAAAAAATATACAAACACCCCCTGCTAACTATCTAAAGACTAGGATAAATAAAATGTGATTAAGTATTAGTTACCCAACAAGAAATTTGGCTATGAACAAATATTTTAATTAAAATGATCCTGCTCCTGTGGGCAAAAATGATTGTCTCCTAAAAATATTATAAAACCATAAAGAAAATAAATAAAATTAGATATGGTAAAAGAAAAAAAATTATTTGCAAATAAAATTCAGGAAATTAGGAAAATGATTTCTAGGCAATTAAGATATTAAGCTCAAGAATACCTTTCCAACTTAAGAGGCAGAAACATGAATTTGCAGGTTAGCAAGGTTTGAATAATTTATGAATGTTAGCTTAAAATAAGCAACCTCCATTATTGGTAGGCTAGATTTGATTACCTAGGATTTTCTTTACAGTTCTATGACCTTATGCATAGTACCTGTAATATCCACCCATGTGATGCGGGTGAACATTATATTCTATTTACATACACACACATATTCTCCCTCCTCCCTCTGTCTTTTAATTACACTCACTAAAAGCTTTCAAAAGGCATTTTTTCCTTACAGACTATACAGTTTTAACCATCTCTCAACTTAAAAGGAAAAAATGACCTTCTGAAGAGCAACCTCTCTTGATCTTCAGCACATTCAATAGCAATGTTTCCTTTCTCTCCTCATAGATCTTTGTCAGCTTTATTTCTACACTCATACATGCTATTTGACCTGTGATAAAATGTGGTTTTGTCTTTTACACTGAAAGTGACAGTTCCTCAACTACACTTTATATGGCAATGCGGAAAGCAAAGAATACACTGTCTAATTCTATATCCATGAATGTTTTGCTTAATTCTTTCATTTGCTTCATTTTTTCTTTTATTTTTCCATATACATTTGTGCAAATGGACTGCATTCCTCCATGTGAATCATCCTTCTGAAAGCAGCTTTTATTAGTTTTATTTGAAGCCTTTTCTTATTTGTCTGCCACAATTCCTTTCCATTACCTACAACAGTCTGTGTTTTCTTTTGCTTCTTGTTAATATTGTGTTACTATTTAATCTAAATCTGACTAATTTGACCCATCTGTGGATATTTGTGATGTTTCACATTTTCATAACAACCTGGCGCATTACAGAATAAATCATTCAATGCTCTATTTGTTTTTAAAAAAACAATGGGGAAACAGAATTTTTTTTTTCCAACTACAGAATTTGTAGCATAAAATTTAGTTGAAGGTAGTTCACGGATCCATACTGAACCCCATCCTATTCAATATCATCATTAATGACCCGGATATTGTGGCAGAATGTAACCTCAACAAGTTTATGATGATACAAAAGTGAGGAGAGTAGCTAATATGGGCTGTCAGGAACCTTAAGACGTTTAAAAATGAGGAGCTGTGAAGTCCTTCACTTCGGTAGAAAAAAACTCCCTGCAGCAGCATAAGCTGGGGGATATCCAGGTGGAAAGCAATTTGACTGAAAAGTCCTAGCTCCTGGGGATCTAAGATGAACATGTATCATGGTGGGGGCTAGTGAACCTCACAAAAAATCAATATGATTTCAGATGAAGTCCTTTATTACGGGTTAACTCGCTGTTTATATAGACCATGTAGGCCAAACATGAGGTAAACATTGATTGGTCACTTCTACCCTAGCAACCAGCTTTCCTTGGCAACCGCCCAATCCACATAACCTCGTTGTTAGCTTGCAAACTCCTGCCTCCCCTCTGTGGTTACTTTATTAACATAACATAACAGAGTCATTACCAGTCTTTTTGACTTTACCACCTCCACCCTACCAGAGCTCATCGTATTATGTTTACCAACAAACATGAGCCAGCAAAGTGGTGTTATGGACAATGTGACTAATGGTATCCTGTGGTGCATATAGGAGTACTGTGTCCAGTTCTGGGCTCCCCAATACAAGAAATTTGAACATGCTGGAGAGAGTCCAACAAAGGGCCATGATGGTGATTAAGGGCCTGGATCATCTCTCCTGTGAGCAAAAGCTGAGAGCTAGGGATGTTTAACCTAGAGAAGAGAAGGCTCAGGAGGGATCTTATCAATGGATGTAAATATCTGATGTGAGCCAGTTGTTTTCAGTGGTATCCAAATAATGGTTCACAGCTGAATAGGGGAGGTTTAAACTGAACATTAGGAACCATTTCTTTAAAGAGAGGGTCACCAAGCAATGGAAAAGTCTTCCTAGGGAGGTCTATGGATGCCCCAAACCTGTCAGTGCATAAGACGTGTTTGGAGACTGCCATTAATAACAGGTTTAAGCTTTTGGTCAATCCTGAAATGGTCTGGCAGTTTCATTAGATGATCATTGTAGGTCCCTTCCAACTGAAATATTCTATTCTATTCTATTCTATTCTATTCTATTCTATTCTATTCTATTCTATTCTATTCTATTCTATTCGTTTCTATTCGTTTCTATTCTATTTGTTCCTATTCGTTTCTATTCTATTCATTTCTGTTTCTATTCTATTCTATTCGTTTCTGCTTCTATTCTATTCATTTCATTTCTTTGGTCACATTATTGAAGTCACAAGTGTGTTCAGAAGCTTTACAAAGTCTCCTGCTGCCCCAAGGAGCAGAACATGTCACGTTTCCACTTTTACTACAGTAACATAAAGCAACAAATTCTCTTCTGTTTCTATATTTTCCATATGAGACTTCACTTGCTTGCCAGCCAACTCTTATTTTTGTGGGCACATTTAGCACCAGCCACTACAAAGTCACAAAATTACCTACCAGCTTTCTATACTAGCCGTGTCACTGCATTATAAGGGAGCTTTGTGCTATCATTCCTCTGACTATAAAGCCTAATTTTATTCCTTGATATCTCAAATATCCAGCCAAAAAGAAATGGGGTAATTTGGCTAGCATCCAACAATTCCTTAGGCTCTTCTAACTTCGATGACATTACTAAAGGTTTTCGCATGCTAGTTGCGATTCCTTGGTTTACACTTCAAGTACTGTGTTTTTCTAAATTTTTAATTTTTTTACCATACTGTTAAATAATTTCTACTTGTTACTCACTACTTACAGGAGGATAGCCTTTCATTTTGAAGGGTCACATCAACAGACTAGTAATATTAAATAGGTCAATCCCATATTCAACTTAAATTGATATAGTTTAAGGAAAAGAGAATTGCCTAGAAGAAGAAAAATCAGGGAATATATTAGCCTTTACAGGTTTAACTGTCCTAACTATGTTAACTAGAAGTAGTTTTTGAAGGTTTCATACATCTGACAAAAGTAATTAAAAAAACTATCTAACCTCATTAAAAAGGGAACCCAGAGCCCTTTAAGTGCATGTAGTCATTACTTTATGTTTCAGTGTGTCAAACCCCTAAAATACTAGAGTATGAGTTATCATACATCACTGTTAATTAGGGAAAAGATTATGTTCTTACTTGCAGAGAATATTGAAAGACAGCAGAGACATCATGTTTTCATATAAGGTGCTAAGCTCATCAGACATACAAATGAGTGTACAGCATCTGCTGCAAATAATTAAAAAATAATTGGGTTTAAAACATCATCTCCTTGCTGCGACTCCCAGGATATGATTTTTTTTGAAGTTTTTTGAATTTGAATTTGAACTATTTGAATTGGAGAAGCTGTAAGATATAAGTTGCCTGTGCTCGAACCGAACAAATTATACACAAAATTACATGGACTATCCTTGGAAATTTAGTTATTATTAAAACCTTCTCATTTCCATTTTGATTGGTTTAAATTAGCAAGAGAGCTTTCTTTTTTGTCTTAAGGGCACTCTAGAACTTTTAGTAGAGAAACTATAATTAGCTAAACAAAGACATTAGGGTCATGTATGTTGTTTATATAGTCTAGTAAAGTGACACAACTGTAAGCCAGCTTTTACTTCACCTTTCTGTGTCCTGATTCTTCATCATGGTACAGTGCTTTCTATTTTCAATTTATTGTTGCAAATAATTTTAAAAGAGTAATTTTGTTTTCTGCCTCTACATCCAGATTGTAACATTTAGTCTTTTAAGTATATCTAGACCTAACCTGCAATTATGGATAAATTCAAACAATAAATCTGTTAGTGCAATTATTTTGATTTTTTTCTTATTACATATTTTCTCCCTTATTTTCAGCATCATCTGAAATTCAAATCTAAAATATAGAATGTCAGGGGAAGAAGATCACATTTTAAATAATTATTTTAACGCTAATTAGGAAATAAGAACTGAGTAATGAGACTAAAATATTGAAGCTTTTTGTTTATAAGCATAATGTGATAGTATAATTCAGCTTGTACTTGGAATAAGTTTCTGGAAGACAGACACTGTGACTTTATACCTATATGAATTATGATAAATCTGCTAACAAAATTATTACCTAAAGGTAACTCAGAAATTTGTTTCTGATATGTGATGTCATTCACCTTTGTAATGTTTTAAGATAATTAAAGGAATTGCATGGTAACTGTAAACCTTCCCTTCCAAATCACTTTCTTCAGACTGTATTTGTCATTCTGAAGGACACTTTGCAAACAGAATATATGAAACTGAAAAATGCGTATTGTTGATATATATTGTTAAATCAGAAGGATTAGAAAACTCCTAAGCTAAGAATTAATACGTTAACTATTCTTGATGAATGTTTGCTGGCCAGGCAGCTAGGGTCAGGTCAGCAACTCAAGGTCTCTGACCTTCTTGTCTCCTGATTCTCTGAACGTTTTCCTTGGGATTTTAACAAATTTTCACATCAGTAATTGCACTTCTGTTGGGTTTTTACTTCTTTTGCATATCTTCTTTTCACAGATGTGAGAAACACTCATTCACTGCTAAAATATTAAAAAGGACAAAATCTTTGAAGCAAAGATAATAATATTTTTATTTTATAATTCAGCATTTAATTGGATGCCCTTCTAAAAAAGGCATACTGCAA
The DNA here is from genome assembly GCA_013389865.1 of Piaya cayana. Classification (NCBI taxonomy): domain Eukaryota; kingdom Metazoa; phylum Chordata; class Aves; order Cuculiformes; family Coccyzidae; genus Piaya; species Piaya cayana. The sequence goes on along the minus strand of WAAB01004730.1, from coordinate 15,674 downwards.
AGGCTGCTTACAGGAGTTTAATACTGGTTGAACATGTGTATTCATACAGATTTTGAGAAACACTGGTTACATATTCGAGGAATATTGGTTAACCATACACAGAACTCATATCCCACTCTCAAATGTATATCACAGTTTCTTTGTGTTCAGAATCCTCTGATGTTCTTTATCTTATATCCTTCCTCGTTGTCTCCTCTTGACAAGTTCAGGTCTGCCTTGTTTTGACTAGTAAACAAGCTAAACACCTGTTACAGTCACATCCTTCCTTACTGCAAGCTGGCCAGGATTTGCCTTCAGTATACATACTAGTTTTAGACAAAGAATGGTGTAAGTTCTCAAAGAATATTTATTTAGTTTATCCAATTATGTCTGAAGATTGTCCACACAACATCTCCCGACGCGAGACAGATCCACATCACAAAAGCATACAAACCAGCTGCAGCAAAACCCATCAACCAATTCTCACAACAGACTTTCTCAATAGTTAACATTTATTAGAAAAACAGAGTCAAGGTCACAAAGCCATATAGCACCAAACTGGAACATAAAATATAGACATCACAGCCCTAGGGAGAAAAAGAAAAATGGGACAACTCTGACTGAGTTTTCTGACAGGAATAATATTGCCAACTCTGGGATCACTGTGAAATCCATGGATAATTATGAATAATATATCCTCCATTTAAAAAGAGTCCCAAAATGTAGTGGCAGAATTCTGCATGAACTAAAAGGATACTATAGTTCAGTTTTGAGGAGAAGTTTGAATGTGTAGTAAACATAGCTTCAGAAAATGGGAAACACAAGGATTCAAAATTAAAACTCTGTAAAACTAAAAATGCTAATTTAAATGCTCACTTAACTCACAAACTAAATGTATAAACATCTTGATAGAGAAAACATAAAAAACATATAATGTTTCCATGGATTTCATTAAGACCTATAAATTCACCTAATGGCTCATTAAATCACAGAGATTGACATGAACCTCCAAATAAAAGCAAAAGGAAAGTTTGATTATTGAAGGGATGAGAAAAAAACAACATTGTTCAGCAATCTTGGAGTGTTCTGGCTGATGATGTTTTACCTATTGGCTCTTAATGTCACCTAATTTCTTAAAATGTAATGAAGAATTTTATTTAAATTAAAATAAGAGTCTGCAACAACTCCCTAATTCTTAATTTACTATTTTGGTATAAAAAATATATATATTATTTCCTCTATTCTGGACACTACTTTTCTTGATTACCAAGATTCTTGATAATTACTAGTCCAGACAGATTCTTTTACTTCATTTCCAAATATGTTGTTTGCCAGAATTAAGACATACAAAAAGAAGAATTTGACCACTCCCCAGCTTATGTACCAATGCAGTGAAAATCATGTCAGTTTTGCGTATTTTTCATATAAACTCTCCTGATTTTTTTTCATTATTAAATTCTAACCTCCTAAAATTTACCCTCAAAATTTTCATTTTTTGCCTTTTGGATCAGATCTCATCTATGTTCCTTGTTCCCTAGAGCTGTCATATTGGTAGGGAGAGGTTATATATATATTTTTAGATGAATACATATATTATTTCTCCTTACAGTTTTTTCATACATATAGTCTAAAAATTAGGAAAACACTAACACAGATTAACAGAGGTTTATGACAGACTTTTGGAAAAATATATTCACCTGGCTTCATTTCTAAACACAGAAAGTAACCTGACACATTTCCTGCTCTTATGCACTGTTTTTCTCCCAAAACCAGTATTTAGACAGTAATGTTAGACTTCTAGAGTCCTATTGTCTTGAAATAGATATATAAAAGGGAACAACGGAACACATTTTTTCATGGGGACCCAAACAGAGATTAGATATTCAGATCTTTGCTCCTTCAGGACATGCCTGTTTGTCTTTCTCAATTGTACTGAAAGTGTGCAATGCATGCTACCTAGATGAACATGTCTTCTCTATAGAAACTCACCTGAGTACTGGTTCCATTTGTAGTCATTGTCACATTGTAGGCAATTCATCTGACATATCTTAAACATTTCTTTTATGAAAAAATCTCATCTAACTTGTTTCCATTGCCTATGCAGAGGCATGTCTAAAATATAAATGAAAGTAACATAATAAATCCTTATATAAACTAAAAAAACCACATTTTTATATAAATCAATTTGAGGATGTATAGTTCTGATACATTTGCTATGTCTCACTTCGTATTGTACATCCCTTTTTAAAATCTTTATTACAGAAATATTAGTCTGATATCTACAAATATCTGTACTAGATACACAATATAGGGTATTATTGGCTCTCTCTTCTTCCTGGTTTATAGAACAATTTTTTAAAATGCATATGCTTGGTAACTTCCCAGGTCAGCAATGTTTTCTGAATTTAGTACATGCTTAAGTGCAACTGAACTTAATGCAATTAAGAATAATCTTGGTTTAAAAGATATAGTACATGACCATGCTTCCTGTTGACACCTGAGACTACATCTTCATAATCATCTATTGATGGGAAATCAAATAGGGTTTTTAGGGATGTCTATTTCAGTAGTACGTCTTCTGGCTTGATTTTAAAGTACCTAAATAATTTTATCTATGCTTGCATATAAAATATGAAATAAGTAAAAAAGTAGCTGTCAAACAAGCCCAAGATGTTGTGACTACAATAAAAAAGCAAGAATATTTCATTACATATCTGACTTTTCCATACTGTACAGAATCACATCTGAAGCTAATGCCAAAGCATACCAGCAAATGAGCATATTATGGTGAAAAAGAACATAGTTAAAAAGCGATATGTTCTTCTAGAGAATTAAAATCCAACTGCTGGTTCAGAGAACATTAATAGTTTAGAAATAAAATTTCATGTTCTCATATTTCTGCAAAGTGTGTGATTATTACAGCTCAAGAAGTTGAGATAACGACATCAGAGAAAATCTGTTACAGGATGGATAGAGTAATCTTGATTTCAGAGTTAAATTTACTTTTAGTCATTTATGTGTGTTGTTGCTTTATGCCTGTGGACACATTGTACTTTTGTGGGTGCAAACAACTGACTGGAATTAGATCAGTACATTAAGAAGTTCACTGCCATTAGTGCATGTGAGCTGATGGTAAATGTGTTTTCATTCTCAAAACTAATTGTTCTTAAAGACTATGCTATAGAGAACAACTATTATAAGGATCTAGCTCTGCAAGTTCTTGAAAAAAGGCACCATTCAGACAAAGATTATAATAACTGTTTTTGACTGTCTTAAGGTACATAGGACTTCTTTCAATTATGGGATATGCAAAGTAAAAACTTTCTTGCCATAAAAAGCGTTTGCAAGACTATGAAAAACTTAGTGTTCTGTCTTGATCTACCACTATTTCCTCTCTCAAGTGCGTTTATGGAATTTAGGATTTGCATATTCCATATTCATAAGCAAGTAAATTACCTCCTGATGAGGTGGGAATTGATAGTGCTGTGCTCTAGTAATTGCCATAAGTATGTTACTGAATACCTTTCACAGTGGAAAAGCAGAAAGGTTATTTGATCTTTTCTCAGGAGTTGACAGTGTGATTATTCATAATGCCACACAGGAATGAAGTGGAACCTAGAACATTGGCTGATTGCTGCTTTGAAGGCCTTTCACTCCTTTATTCCTTTTCCTTTTGTCCATGTCCTTCTTTTCTATACTATTCCCACTGCCAATATAGAGCCACAAAACAACCCTTCCAAACACATAGAATGTAGGTTAGCTCTGCCTTTTAAATAGTGGAAGAAGTACACTTTTTCATTGTGGCTTTCTCCTCCCAAAACAGTCAGCAGGACCCTTTCCAAAAGGATGGGCATTTTAGTTCTTATTCTGTGTATAATGTATTAAACTCTTGGTGAGAACAAGGTGAGAACACTAAATTCCATAACTTTTTTTGCTATCCCTGTCTTTCCAGCTTCTGAGCTAAGTTCTGATATCTGTAAGGACACTCCAGTGAAAAGAAAAGATGTTTGGCGTCCACATAATGAACACACTGACTGTGGCCTTTCTTTCTCTGCCTGCAAATGCTATTATCAATACATAAGAAATTCTTATGAAAAAAATTTCTCACAAAATTTAATTTTAAAATAATTTAAACATCATTAAACTGTGATTTGGTTTTGGAAGATTATACGCCTTTCAGTGAATATCCATAGGCCTGTATAAGGATAATTTTTTTTGTTACTTTACCACTGTTACTTATATCATGAGGGGTTACGTATACCATAGCAGCTATTTTAATAAACCAAATCATAGTTATATATGTACACATACATGTACATATACACACACAGCAAATATATTCTTTTTTTTAAAAAAAAGAAAGATATCCCAAAGTTGTAATGCTATCTTTTTCTCACAGATGAAAATCAGACAAGTCATGTTTTATATGAACATACTGTTTAATTTTTATAGGCAACATATCTACCTTCAGGATAACAAGGTATTTGCTTTATTTAGATTGAATATAAATACAGTTCCATTATGTTGCCATTCTGGTAGTAATCCAGAATAACTCACAATATATTTGTACTTGCACAGAAACTGCCAAAAATTGTTCATTTTTACTATACTTTGTTTCATTTCTAGAATGTTTGGAAGACGGTAATACTAGTGATGTTCAGGAAGGAGCTCTTCCATTCACAGAGTAACACTTATTTCTTACCCATCCAGTTGCTACTATAATTTTATTAAGATTCAAATCCAGTTTAATTAACTTTCTTTTAAGTGATTTTTTTTAAAATTAAAGCTTTATTTCTGGTTCTAATTATACCAAAGTAAAAACAATAGAAGATAACTCAAGATCTCACTAAAATAAAAGTCTTTCAGTAAACAGGATAATCCTCCCTACCCTCTCCCCCCCTCTATTTTTTTCTTTTTAGCTGTCAGTTATTTAGAACTGGAGTCCTTCCAAAGTTGAGAGTCATAGATGCATTATGCTAAATTCAGCACACATTTCATCTTACTTTTCCCTATATCCCAAACTCTCATTTCAAGAATAAGTAGTTTAATAAAATATGCACTGAGATTCTCCTCCACTATGCCAGCCCAGGATGATGATAAATGTGAGTGGCTTGCCAGCAATATGGTCTTACCTTTAATCTCCATCTGTTTTTCAGCTGCCAAGAAAGAAGTTCCTCAATCTAATGTTTATGGACACTGCGTTCTGTGTATATAGACATTTTGTGTTTGAAAGCATTAAATTGGTAAGAGACATGATGAAGAAAATGTACAGAACCAATATTAACACAAACTAATACCAGATAAATTATGTTATTCACCTCTACAAAAGGAAAAGTATGCATATGTGTGATGCAACTGAACCAGATCTATTCCCATGAATGCACTTTCCTGTATTTTCTTGAGAAAAAAGTCTCAGCTAAGGGTAATGTTGAAATAAACAGAAAAGTCACCTTATACCAAGTTTAATAAGGCATTGTTTTCTCTGTATTTAGGAATTTGAGGATATGGTCTTGTTTTGAATTCTTTTGTGTACACTGTTAATTTTAATTTTTTAGGGTATTTTATAATTTGAACAATGTATAACCCAAAGTTAGGGGGTCTTCACTTACTCTTCCCATCTTAAATTAATGTTAAAAATTCTTAATTTGTGCACTAAAATACTTTCCATTTTCATGTCTTAGTTCAGAAGTAGGAATTCACTACAAAAGTGATTCTACTCATGACTGCATATGTCCATATGAGATGTATGGATGACTTGCTATAAAAACAAAGTATGTCAGTTTAACACAATCAGCTGAATCAATGAGACACACACATGGTAAATTTCCTCATTCAGATTAATTTGTGTACTACTGTGTCATTCACACATGTATATTTGCAGCAAGTGTAATACCTGCCAGGGAAATAATATAAAAACAAATGAAGTTACTACACAATGGCAAACAATATGATAGACACTGATCAAAACAGCAATAACTGTGTATTATATGATCTAGGTATGACATCTGCTCATAGATATAAAGCTGTTTCTGTTATTGCATTTGGATTGTTTTCTCCGATAAAGTTTCATACAGGACAGTTTAATACAGTTGTCATGAAAACCTTTGTGGATTACATGGTGCTACAGATGAAATGAAGGTAAGATTGTCCATTTCCCTGATCCTTGAAGGTTTGCATGTTCCTAATCCCAGGAACACATAGAATTGGAGAATCATAGAATTATTTAAGTTGGAAAAGACCTATAAGTTCACTAAGTCCAACCATAAACTTAACACAACCAAGTTCACCACTAAAACATATCAGCAACAAATCTGCATTCCTTTTAAATATCTCCAGGGATGGTTACTCACCAGCTTCCCTGAGAAGCCAGTTCCAATTCTTGACAACCCTTTCAGTGAAGAATTTTTTCCTCATAACTAGGCTGAACTTCTCCTTGCACAAATATATTAAGTCAAAAGAAATAATTTTGCACAACTAAATATCCAGATACAAAGATATCCCAATTTGAAGACATAGGCCAAAGAGAATTTTTCAACTACTTTATATAAAGTGGGTTTTTTATTTATTAATTATGTGAAAAACATTGAACATCCACAGACTTCTAAGTTTATTTACAGATATACTAAGTTTATACAGAACTGTGTTAGGGAATTCCAGAAGGAAAGCATGGTCTAGCTCAACCTTGTACTACCATTATCTACTGATAAACAAATTAAATGCCTACCTGGCAGTAATGTTTGAAAATGCTGTCTCTGTATTTACTTAACCACACAACAGAGCAAATAGAACAAACATCTACTTTTCATGCACAAACTCCTTGTGAAAATCTGTGCATGTAACTGAATATACCAGTATTAAAAGGGGTAAGCAACCAAGTGTGATTAAACTGACTCACAACTTTTTATGTACCTTTAAAATTATGTATGTATAATTATCCACATAATTATTGATGTATATGTGCATGTGTGTGTTCAAATACAAATATGTATACTTTTATACACAAAAATATATATAAGCCTTAGGGAGGTATTTTCACTTGAAAATAACAGAAACTCATTGCAACAGAAATTCTTTCCTGTGTCAGTGTATTTTTCTGGGATATCATCATGAAATAGCTAAGATCTATCTACCAACATAAATAGATTTTAAGTCCACCCATCTAATCAGTGCAGGTAAAACCTCAACCTTTTCAATAATCTCTATTTAGATATTAAACAGGATGCAGAAGCATTTTCATACTAAAATTGTTATTCCTCTATAAAGTTATATCAATAATATTACATGCATTATTCAATGTCACTTCTACACAAAAAAATAAATATGAATGTTCATTTCCTTCATTTTGTAAGTATGCACATCCTCAAAGTACCAAAGAAAGGAATTATTTAAATTATTATACTATGCATTACTCTGTTTAAAGATTTTGTATAGTACATACTTCACCTTCACAATACTATTATAAAAAACAGCATTCAAATCAGTATTATGGTATATTATAGCTGTACAGTGGCACTGTTGTGAGAATGTACTGCTGATACAAACCCATGAAAGTCTAAAAATTATACACACATATATTCTTCCACAGCCCACCGTAACCTTTTTATTAAATTTTATGTATAAGGAACGTCTTAATGTTTCTATTTACTATCTGGAGAGTGTAACTGGAATTCAGGCATATTAAGGGAAAGCATGAATTACAATTACAAATAATGAAAACCAGTAGTACATTGCGAGTATTTAATATGTAATAACATAGGTTATCTGTAAGTTGTAAGAAAAAAATATGTCACTCTGGTTTTCATCAAGGTTCAACCATTCTGCAGCCAGTGATATTTATATCTAAGCCTTTATTGAAATATAGTTAATCCTAAATCAAAAATAGTTGTGATTCAATGACACAAATTGCATTAATCTAGGACAGAAAGAAAGGAAATTTGTGTCCAATTGCATAAAAACCAGCTGTGTTATTACTCAGACTTTGCAAAAACTACCATAAAGGTTTTACTGAAAGGAGAACTTATATGTTATTCTTTGGTCAAGAACTCTAGTTTCAGCCTCACTCGTATGCAATTGTGCAACTTCCTTAAGAATCACAAAATGACTGAGTTTGTCAGAAGCTTCTGGAGGTCATTTGGTCTAACCCTCTTGCTTAAGTAGGGCCACCTATAGCAGGCTGACCAGAACCTGTCCAGATGTTTTCTGAATTCCTCCAAGGATGGAAACTCTATAATATCTCTGTACAACCTTTGTCAGTGCTTTCATCCTCACACTAAAAAAAGTATTTCCCGTTCAGATGGAACCTCCTGTGTTTCAATTTTTGCTCATTGCCCTGGTCCTGTCATTGGATATCACTGAAAAGAGCTGCCTGCCTTCTTTACGTGCTTGCACGAGATATATCTATCCATTGATGAGATTCCTCCTTAGCCTTCTCTTCTCTAGGCTCTCAGCCTTTCCTCATAGGAGAGATGACCCAGTCCCTTAATCACCATCATGGCCCTTTGTTGGACTCTCTCCAGCATGTTCATATTTCTTGTACTGGGGAGCCCAGAACTGGGCACAGTGCTCCTATATGCACCACAGGATACCATTAGCTGTGTTGTCCGTAAGACCACTTTGCTGGTTCACTTTAATCTTGGATCCCCAGGAACTAGGACTTTTTAGTCAAGTTGATTTCCAGCTGGGTGTCCCCCAGCTTATGCTGCTGCAGGCAATTGTTCCTACCCAGGTGCAGGACTTTGCACCACCTTTTGTCGAACATCTTATGGTTCCTGTCAACCCATTTCTCTAGCAAGCTGAGGTCCTTCTGGATGGCAGCACAACCTTCTGGCATATTAGCTACTCCCCACAGTTTTTTATCGTCAGCAAACTACTATGCCTTCATGATCCCAACAAGATTGTACCACACAGATCTCAAAATCTTCCTATTTACTCCCTGTGCTACATATGTTAGTGTACAGGCACATCTGAGAGGCAGCTCAACATGCTGATTTCCTAGAAAGGCTTTGGGATTTTCCCCACAATAATGCCTTCTAGGTACTTCCTTTCTTACTTACAGATGTTTGAGGTGATCCTACTTAAGCCTCATCAATTTTGTTTGGTTTAACAGTACCTTTCAGTCACACCACCCCAGCTCCTTTTCTTGTTACCCCTGTCCATCACTTCCTCACAGGACTGATAGTAAGTCTCCCTCCCACATCATCCCTAGTTTAAATACCTCCTTACCTGGTCAGTCTTTTTGCTCTGCCTCGGAAGGTGGATCCATTCTCTCTTCAAAAAGACATAGACCCTCAAACAGTGACCTATGGTGACCAATGCCAAACACATGAGCAAAATTTTTTGACAAGCAGTCTCAATCCCCTCCTCCTCACAAACTTTTCTCTCAATGGCATGACTGAAGTGAACAACACCTGGGCCCCTGTTGCCCTGAGCTCTGTTGCCAAGATTGATAGTCCTCAGATTGCCCCTGAAAGTATCATTGATGCTCATACAGAAGAATATCAGGGAGTAGTAGTCAGAGGGTGGTTGAGGCTTTGTCAGTCAGTTTGCAGAATCCTTGATCTGAGCTGCCAGGAAGCAGCAAACTTCTCTTATATGAGCACTTAAGTTGGATGCTTCTGTCCCCTGCAGCTGGCAGTTGCCCACTACTATCATTCACCACTCCCTCCTGGTGCTCCTCTGAGGCTCAGGGTAAGCTGGCCCAGATGCTTTGCTTGAAAGCACACCCAGCTCCCTCTCAACTCTGGGGGAGGTAAAACCTTTTTGTGACTGAAAATATTCAGGTGTAGCTGGAACCTTCCTCTTGATGCTAGGAGGCTCCTGCTTCTGGCCTTCACCTTCCTTAGAGTTTTTACTTGCCTTTCTTCTAGGAACAGGACCAGTAGCTGAGCTCTGCAGAAGGAACATTGTGTGATACCAGTCACATATAAGTATCTCCTCAGTATCTCCTCAGATATTTTGCATGCCAGTGGCAATGCTGCCTCTCTTTACTGGTTAGTGAAAGTCACTGTGCATACCTAACTTTCATTAGGTAATATGACAATAAACCATAGTCTTGTCATAATGTTCTTACTGTTTTTTTCATTTAAAGGTACACTAAATACCAATGAAAGTAAAAAATAACCCAAAATAACCCAAAACTCACCATTTTATGAATAGTTCTGTTTGCACAGTGGTACAACTGAAATACCTAATGTTTCAGATCAGAAACTTTAGTAAGCAAACAGCTGATGAAAGTAAGAATTCTATTAATGTTTTGAAATGAGTAATGTCCCTATCTATGAGACTACAGAAGAAGATTAAGTATCCTAAGTACTATATTTATACTCAGACTTCTCATTTAACAGATGTACACTGAACTTCTGGGTGAGTGTTTCCTGTACTTACGTATTTGAACTGAACCAAGTGCAAAATAATGGCTCCAGTTTATCCATGGGCCTGAACTGAATAAATGTCTCACCACTATGCTGAATACTTTCCAGGCAGAATAGATTATTTCCCTGCTTTCCATAGTTCAGAAATCACTGTATTTATATCAAGTGGAATATGAACAAAGAAACAAAGCAATAACTCCAACACGAATGTATTCCATCTCCCTTGACATCCTCTTTGCTGATATTCCAGGCCAGTGTCTCTTTCCATTTTAAATAAGCAGACAAATCCTCATGGGCACACTTGCATTCAAGTTTCAATAAGAATAAGGATCATACATATCAATGCTCTATATATGAAAATATTTCTTGTCACACAAAATGGATCTTTTCACTGTCTGACTGTCAATCCCTTCCTGATCAAACCAGACAACACCAGCCTCTGCTGCTTTTCCAGACTCTTGGCAGGCTCTTCTCACATCTGCACATCTTGCATTTACAAGTACACAGATTCCAAAACTGTCAGCAGATGGAAATAATTTTGAAATCCAGAGTGAATACAAATGGATTCCCTGTAAAAGGCTTTTATTTTTGTGTCAAACAGTAGAGTTGCTAGAACAGAAGATTCCACTTTACACTACCCAATTTCCCACAACATCACAGAACACTGGAAACTTCCCAGCTGTAAATGGATGTACGAACATTTTTAATTGCTTTGTGTATCAAGTAAGCAAGTGGGGGAAAAAAAAATAAATCAACGTTATTTTCCTTAAGATATTTTGCTACATATAAATAAATGTAATGGGGGAGAAATCTCTTGTACTGATTTTTTTATTTCCTCGTTTTCAAATGAAAATTTCAAACAAAAAAGAATTTCTGGTTTATTTATAATACACTGTCATATGTGAGTGATTTCAGTAGCTATGTATTACAATATACAGTCTTGACAACGTCACACAATCCAAGCTTTCCTTATTATATCTCACTTTTCCAAAAAAAACTTACAGCATTAAAGTTTAATATTAGTTTGTTTTGGAACTCATTAGCCTGAACTGCTTGTTTATTCTGGATGCTGCAAAACTGTGATCTCACATTTGTGATGTGAGATTGACGTTTTGACAACTGAGCAGAATTTCATAACATTTCAACCACAACTGGCTTTTTAAATAAAACCATATTGCCTCTAGAGTAATTTGGGGGGGGCAAAATTTAAGTTTCCATTTTTTTTCCACAGAAGAATAAGCAAATTTGCTAGATTTTTAACTGCTACCTTAAAAATAATTTACAATAACTACGAAAAAATGAAGGACAAATAGATAAACAGAGATAAATGTTTTCTGGTTTTACCAGTACAAAAAACCCACACAAAATTCTGCATTTCCAGTTGGACAAAAAGGAGAGGAAAAAGCCATTGCTTTTGGAGTGTAGCCCTACTGATAGCTGAATATGTAAGTGGAGATCTTCTAAAGCTGTTCTTGTGAAAAATAGCCATCCTGGGAGTTTGATTTAATGGAGCCCTTCAAATGATCAGCAGACAGACTGTACATTGACCCTGACCTCAGTGGAAAAACCTGAGCAATTTGGTTTGCTGTGAGGCAGCTTGGAATGAAATGCCAAACTGTTATGTACCTTGCATATGCAAATCCCTCAGTACGTTATGATAGAGATAGATGTCAGGAACACAACTAAGATGAAGAAAGCTTTTCTAGATTATACATTTTGCTGCAGGAAGAACAAGTTCATTCATTAACAAACTGACATTACAGGACAGTGAGGAAAACAGTGTCAACAAAACTCAACTGTCTTTTGGTTAAAGCTTTGAAATAGGCGAATGTCAGCCAAACTCTCACCCCAGGCTGAATGTTGCCTGCATGAAAAAAAAAGCCACTTGACCTACTTTTATCTTCTGGATGAAATATAGTGGTTTCTGTCTGCTATTCACTGTTGCACTTACAAAGTAGCAGAAATCAAGTGACTTTCATTTCATCTAAAAATAGCTGTGCCAAATCTGTCCTGGATGATGAAGGCTGAATTACAACATACCAAAAGTGAATTATGAGTTTTCCACTGACCATTGATTAGGAAAAGCTACAAGTTACTTAGCCAGCATGTAGTATAAGGTGAACCTCAACAGCAAGAACTCACTAGAACATGCATATCTATAGGTTTGACAACATATTTTTAAAACTTCATAGAATCTGTATGTTAAGCATTTAATGATATTTTCTCTTTTCAATTAGGGTGCAGTGCGGTATCAGTCAGTGTTAGGAACATCCCATACATGTAGCAGATAGCCTTAAAAAGTTCAGTTGTAAAATATTTCATCTATGACTTGGTATCTGTAGATATTCATAATTGTCTTAATTGCCCTTTAAATTTCCTAAAAGGGTTAGACTGGGTTTTTTCAACACTATATACTCTTATAAAGAAAATAGTCAGGTTAAAGCAGTGGTGTCATAAGACAAGAGACAGTCACTATTCTTAAGAACATCTTTCAGATGTTTCTTTCTTCATGATTCTACTCAAGTATCAATACAACAGTATGAAAGTTTCCAGACTTTAACAGTTTCTGACATGCCACAACACTAGTTGATGGAGATGGTGCTGCTCAAAGCTCAGGGTTTCACTCAGATGATCAATGGGAGGGATAAGATGCCATACTGTTAGACTGCAGATGAACTCCTATAAATACTGAAACAAAAACTAAGAAGTCAGCTCTCATTTCAACTTTCAATCCGAAACAGAAAATGTTCGTCTGGAAATTGCACTGTCATTTATATTGTTAATATATGTATTGTTTAATAATTTCTGTAATACTATTTCTTGAGGCCTTCAATAAAAAGCTGGTAAATCTTTATGAAAAAAAGAAGGTTTCTTCCTACAAATATCTTACTGTCTTCAGAACAAGATGAGTCACAGTGTGAAACAAAATTAAACACAGTGAAGAGGATAAGCTGGAAAAAAAAAAANAAAAAAAAAAAAAAGAAAGAAGAATGCCTCTACCAAAATAATAATAGTTATTTTATCCAGGGCATATTAGCTTATCACATGCCCAGCTTTGGATGAGAAATAATTTCCACTGGGGGGGGCAGAGGAAGGGGGAGAAGAAAACAAAGCAAAAATCAACAACTGAAAATAAAATCTAGAATATCATAGTTACGGCAATGAGTTGTAACCTTCTTTTCTGACTCTGCATCACTGCATCTGAAGGTCCCTGATGCAGTAGGAGAGCTGAAGACTTATTATCAGATTTAACATTTATTGAGGCTATGCACCAAATCTCTTAGGTGGCTAATTTTTTTTTTAAAAAAAGTTAAATTATTTCCTCTACTGATCAGTGTCTATTGTGTCTCAGCACCTTTATTAACATGGCAAAATTGTGCTGTTACATAACTGCAGATCTCTATCCACTGACAGAAATCCAAGAATATCTTAGTTGAAGTTAATCAGCATTACAAGATAAAAATATGAGTTTATAATTAATTTTATGCAATCCCTGGATTCAAGTCTACTTCTTTACTTCATTCATAGGCTATGATTACTTTAGAAATTCAAGGTTCTATCTAACTTTTCATCATAGCCTTTCTATATAGTGTCGCCTAATTTCAAAAGTATAGTATCTAAAAACATAAAAGCATATCTGAGCTACATGCAACAATTGCAAGGATACAGCGAGGCCTATTTATTTATTGTGAGACCTCTTTGTGTATGAGAACAATTTCTGATACTCAACTAAAAAGACTTTCTCTTCAATGCACTCTTCAAGGGGTTGTAATATACAAGAACAAAACTTGTCGTTTTCTCTGTAAGACTCCCTAAATTCAGAAGACAAAAGAGAAGTTCAGGTGGAAATGTTAAACTCACTCCTCAATCTTGTGTTGCTGAGCCAAATAGGTAACCAGGTTTTGCTTTGGGGTATAGACTTTCTTTGCTCATAGACTTTGCTTCTCAAAAAATTGTATTGTAAAACTATAATATAGCTTCTCATTGCCAAGAGATTTGGCACATTATAGCACAATTAAAAAAATACAAGAAAACCATGAGGCAATAAAAATGCTGTACAAGCTTCTATAAACTAAGCTAACAAGCAATAAAACAAATAGAGTTTAAGTGTAAGAAACATTTTTTGCTGCCAATAGAGGAAGAATTTTATTGAAAAGCATATATAGTAAACTGTACACTCATACTGTTGAAATAGTGAATATGCTTTATAGGGCAGTACTGCTGTTTAATTTGTTCTTTGAGATCAGCATATATATGGGAAGGATTTTTAACTGCAGGTAAGTAATATAGCTGTCCTCAGGAAGAAAAAAATATTCCTAGGTAAGTGGAATGATTTACTTGGAAGCTGGAATTATTCTTTTCCTCATCAGGAAACCACTGTAACAGAGAATGGAACTAGGACTACATAAACAAATACTTCGAAGTCCTATTTCAAAAAGAAATCAAGTACACAACAAAATTACTCTTTAATGATCCTTCAGGCCTTAAAAATAATCCTCTCATTTGGACAATTTGTACCAATGCTAATGCTTCTGCTTCTCCTGCTTTCTCTTTGACTTATGAAATCAGAGGACACGTGAGCTCCTTTTGTGATGTTCACATTTCATGGCAGAGATGAACTGAAGCCAATGTCATGATTTAGAAATGTTTACAACCAGCTTGAGGGTGGCAATGGGCTGGGCAATGCTGGCAGAGCCTTTGAGGTTGAATCCATCCCCTGACATGCTTCCAGTCCTCCAATTACAAGTAGACTGCTGGCACCAACAACTGCCCCTATGTGTTATAAATTGACACATTTGGCTGAGAATAGGCTACAGTGCACAAAGGGATGAAGTTAAGGGACATAAAATTTCTTTTTTATTATTGGTTTAGCTGCCCTTTCAACCTAAGTAAAGATTTATGTAACCACATAGTTCATTGCTTTGAGATAGAGTAGAAACTATGCAATTTCCTCCTCAGGTCTTTCTCTTGGATTTGCTTCTATTTTGAATGATAGCTGTTACCTAAAAAATACACAATACCTAAAATTCAGAATAAGATTCACTGTTAATAGTTTTTCAATTATTTTTCTTGAAATGAACATCTTAAAATATACTGTCATCAATGACATTGAATAAATCCCGAAAATATTCAACGTTTACAAGAAAAATAGGGAAACAGAGATTTACATTGAAGAATATTTATGTATTTAAGAATATTTGTTCCTTCAGGTTTGTTTGAAGAAATATTAAGTTAAGCTTCTGTTTCTGTAGGCTGTTGAGCATTTATTTCTATTTAAAAGTCACAGAGTCACACAGAATAGCTAGGTTACAAAAGACCCACAGG